>JAEQBH010007359.1:0-258919 GCA_016808115.1 Tetrastigma voinierianum | reverse complement strand
ATTCTGATCCGGCGTGAAGAACCATGAGAATTTCTCATATGGTGAAGGCATTACAAGGCCCAGGCATGGGCGAATCCTCAACGAGGATATGTTCAGCCGCGGGTTTCGGCAGCGGCATCGAGGGGGTGGCGGAATGGCTATCGAGGTCATAGGAGGACTGACCATTTAAAGAACAAATCTTTGCGGTTCATGGGGATATGAGAGGCTTATACGCCGCGAACATAAAGCGTACGACAGGAGCTTTCAAGTCGACACTCAATGTTTAGGTAGAAAACAATTGCCTCATTGAAAAACTTGGAGACCTGAAGTAGAGCGTGGCCTGAATATGCAATCGAGGAAGCGAGGTGCATTCCACAGTGGCGCTCGAGAAAAGTCAAAAATTTGCATGGAAATTCGGGTTAAGAAGTAGGAAAGAAGTGAGCAACAACGAGAAGGAAGAGGAAAGAAGGGGCGAGGTAGAGACAAGAAGAGGCGGAAAGGAAGGAGAGAAGAGCACCTGGTGAACAACTTGGAAGGGAGTAATGAGCAAAAACGAGAAGGAAGGGTACCGACATACACCTCTGATTGCCATTTCCACGAAGCCGAGAGCGAAAAGGGAAGCCGGTTTTCTAGGTTGGGACATTTTCAGAAAATAGAAATCAATATCCCATTTGTAGAGGTAATCTGACAAATGCTACTTATGCAAAATTTCTAAAGGGAATGCGACGAAAGGAAGATGGGCGAGGAGGGAATAGTGAATTTATTTGCTACCTCCGGTGCGGTTATCATAGCTCAGTGAAAATGAAGGACCACTGGCCGGTTTCACCATTCCCTGCTTCATAGGGAAATATGAATTCAAGAAGGCTTTATGTGATTCTGGTGCTAGTATAAATTTGATGCCGCTATCAGTTATTACAAAGACTTGGTTGGGGGAACTTACCTGACAACAATTACATTCTGGAAATGGGTGACAGTCTGATAACAACGAGAAGGTATTCTTGAAGATGTACTTGTCAGTTGGGAAATTCATCTTCGATGGTTTTGTTATCATGAAGATGGAAGAGAGATATCCGAGTTGCTTAACACTAGGAAGACCTTTCTTAAGCCCCGGGCGCCTTGATAGTGTGCGAAGGTGAAGCCCGACAGGGTGGGGAATGAAGCGAATACACTTTAATCTTAGCCAAGATGCGGAACATCGATGTAGATGCAAAAAGTTGTATAGTTGTAGAAAACAATAGTCTTCTCGGTGTTGAATTAGTTCGATGTATTCTTCAACGCATTTTATCAATGGAGTGAGATGAATTTTGATTATCTTGAGAGTCTTGATTGTAAAATCGCCTTCCATTTGTTTAACGAAAAGCCGGTCTACGACCATAAATGAAAATAGTCGAGATGAAGTATGCGGCCGAGAAGCTTGAAAACTCATGAAGGAAGCTAGTGCGAAGGGTTAACATTGAAAGAATTGCGCAGGTCATTTGAAATATGAGTTCTTAGAACCGAGGAAAAGAAGCCAGAATCAGCCATTATGACTACATTGGTAGGCGAGAACAAAAGTTGTTGGAAATTACGAGAAAATCTAGTATTGTGTAGCGACAAAAATACCATAAATTTTTATAATAATTTTATTATATATTACGAGGTATGAATTAGAGCCAAACTAGGTTTTTAGGAAAACTGATAAATTGACAAATTGTGAAATGTAAATTTAGTAAACCCGGAAATTGTGGCACTAGAACAAGGATAAAATTGTAATTGCCATAAGGGATATAAAAATAAAAAAAGGGAGTAGAGATGGGCCATAATAGAAATAAAATAAGTTGATTTGCAATATTTAAGTGATGACCTCCTTGAAGAGTAAGTGAAGAATGGGACTATAAAGAGATAAACAAAATTTCACATTTTGGTCTCAAATTCCATCAAAACCTCGGGAGAAGAAAGAGAACAAGAAGGAGAAGAAGAAGAAGAGGGAGAAGATGAAGAAGAAGATCAAAATTAGGGTATGTTTTTTTGCCTTGGAATCATGTGGGTATTTGGATTGTAAGATTTGGTATGGAGATTAGTTGCTCGTACAGTTACAGGGTTTGTGGAAAGGTCACATAAACCCTTAACTTATTTGAGGTTATGTGATAAAACCCAAATGGTAGAAAATAAACATGGGGCCCATCAAAATTATATGATGTTTAGAAATATTGATGGACCTTTGGGTGAATTCATAGGATTTTTACCTAGGGTTTTGTGGGTACATGAGGTTCAAATCACGATACAAGTATTTTGAAGTTGTTTTGGATGATTTCCATGATGATTTTGAGGAATTAAGAATGGGGAAGTTATATAAGGAGAGTGAATCAGTGGCAAAGAAGCAAATGCGGACAATTTCCGAACATGCAGTGCGGGGGGTGTGCAGGTACACCCCACCGGGCTGCAGCATGTAAAGTGCAGGTCCAGCTGTCTGCAGTGCAGAATGAGGAATCTGACATGTCTGGAGTGCGGGTCGAGGTGTGGAATGCGGGTGAGCTAAATGCCCGGAATCTTTGTGTTTCGCACGATTAGAGTCTCGTATTCGTATCCAGATTGTTTGGGATACAGAGAGGAAATGATTAATGGGGTTGAAATAAGAATAAGACAAACGTCAGTACCTCGCCGCCTCGGCAAAGCTTAGCTTTGCCTGGCGTGATGGATTTAGTGCGATTGTTGCATAACCGCTAGAGTGTAAATTTGTATTTGACTAGGTGCGGGTGAAGGCGACAAGCCTGACTGGGATTGATATCGAAAAGGAAAAGATGATAATTGGTTTGTTCTATGCTTGTTCTTTATTCTAGTTTGTTCTCTATGTTCTTTATTCTCATATTGCTCTACATTTACGAAATATACATATATATCAGTTCGAATGATTAGTATTTGGAAATGTTTGACAAATATCTTCATGTATGCGTGTATTTGAGCTAATGAATTTATAAAAGTAAATTGATTTGAAACATATTATTGAATGACCGTATAATGATTCACAGCCAGTGCCGTCATGAGAAGTGCAAATGGTGTTCAGTGAAACCACATTGCTGCGAATGTGAAGCAGACCGAGTTCTGGCCCGAATCTGTCGTGAGATGTCAATTCTATAGCCATATGAAAAGTAATTGTTAAATGGAAACCACATTGCTACTAAATGACATACGGGACGGGATCTAGCGAGATACGTGTGAATGTCGAGATTCTATAGTCATATGCGAAATGGTGTATTGGAGTGTGAAGCCACATTGCTCTTTGAATGACAAACGGACGGGGATTCACCAAGGCCCGAATCTTGTGGGAGATGTCCCAGAATTCTATAGCCATGTGAAATCTAAATCGTGAAAAGTGTATTTGTATAAATTATCTTTTACATTGCCGCGGATATTATATAAAGACATTATTTTGATAAATGCATGATTTATATGAAAGCGAAAATGGAATCTGAGCTGTATAGAACCAGCAAGCATGAAAATGCTTAGCGTATTGTTTTATCAATGCGCAAGTGCAGAAGTTATAGACGACAAGACCAGATCGAGGCTCGAGTCATAGAGGAAGGAATTGCGGGTAGCTGCTTTCAGTCATGCATTACTCCGTTCAGCCAGGGTGTGACATTTTAAAGCAGTTTGAACTCTGAATCATTATTTACATGGAAATGCATTTTGCTAAATGTAAGTGGTATGAGTCTTTTGAATGTGTAAATGTTTATGGAGCTTGCCCAAAATGTCATCTTAGCGTAATTACAAAATCTAAAATGAATAACCTGTGAAGCGAATGTTTTGATAAGATAATTGAAAATGTTGGAGTAAGCCAGGACTCAGGCAGGGTCAATATGGCAGAGATTGAGTCGAGATCCCAGTCGCGACACTTTTGAAAACAAAATTTAATAAAGCGACTAAAGGGATTTGATTAATGGATTTAAACGGCGTCCACAAGAGCTTTGGTTACGTCATGACCAGGGTCGAGATTAGGGCGCGGGGAATCGCTACATATTCCTTAGTCAATTGAGGATCTGAAGGGTATCAATCCCTCCATTTGCATGCACAAAATATTGTTGAATGATAATGCAAAAAATTCTATTGAGCATCAAAGGAGGTTGAACCCTGTGATGAAAGAAGTTGTTAGAAAAGAAGTTCCCAAAATGGTTAAATACGGGTTTTATATATCTTGTGTCCGGATGGTTCTTGGGTGAGCCCTGGTACATGTAGTTCCCAAGAAAGGTGGATTCTTGTGATGAAATGAAAGAATGAACTTATTCCTACGAAGCTGTGACGGGATGGAGGGTGTGTGATGACTACGAGAAAACTAAATCTTTGCGACAAGAAAGGATCATTTTTCCCACACCTTTCATTGATGGAGATCTTTGGATAGATTGGCGGACACCCTCAGCTTTGTTTTCTTGATGGATACTCTTTGGATATAACCAAATTACCATTGCACACGAGGATCGGGAGAAAACACTTTACATGCCCATTTGGTACTTTTGCTTTTAGGAGAATGCCATTTGGTTTGTGTATCTCGTGCAGTAAAGATCGTGATGTCTATTTTCGATTTAGCCGAAGAAGTTCATGTGATCTTCATGGATGATTTTACGATTAATATGGATCCGGTTGCAGGCAGTGTGCATAGCAGGACAACTTGAGTCACGAGACGAAAATCTAGCTCGAATTGGGAAAAATGCCATTTTATGGTTCTGAAGAATTGTCTTGAGGCACGTGATTTCTACAATGGTGCAGAAGTGGAGCCCGAGCAAAAGTTTCAATTATAAGAATTTAATGCCACCCACTACGGTCGAGGAATTAGAAGTTTTTTAGGACATGTTGGATTTTACAGAAGATTTATCGCCGTTTCTCAAGAATTGCTAGACCAACATATCAGATTCTTTGGAAAAAGGATCTTAGTTCTATTTTGATGAATCCTGCCATAATTCTTTTGAAGAAATCAAATCCCGAGACTAGTTGAAGCTCCCATCGCCAGAGCCAGTTGGAGCAAATTTGAAATCATGTGATGCGGTGATTTGCAATGGGAGGCTGTATTAGGATGACTGAAAAAGTATTAAGAATTGCATATGTGCTAGCAAACCTTTAGCGAAGCTGAGAAAATTACTACACTCTTGAAAGGAGATCTTTGTCGATAGTATTTGTGTGTGAAAAATTTAGGCCATACATTTTGGGGTCCCATGTTATTATACACATTGATCATGCAACAATTAAGTATCTAATGGCAAAGAAAGAAGCAAAGCGAGGCGATCGAGGTGGGTATTGTGCGGGAATTTGATTTAGAAATAAAAAAAGACAAAAGGTTGTGACAATGTGATAGGCGATCACTTGTCAAGTGAAAACTGTTGTCTGAAAAAGAGAAATAAGAAATTTTCGGATGAGCGGTTATTCAGTGTCACTCGATCACCTTGGTATCTTGTGTGTGAACTTCTTAGCTTGTGGAGGTGCTCTGCCAGAATTCAGCTATAGCAGAGAAAAAGCTAAGGGCGACGTAGTGCTACATTTGGGATGACCATTCTTGTTTAAAGAGGCGATATGATTATAAGGAGATGTATACGGAAAGGTGAAACCAGTAAGATTTTACCACAAGAATGTCATGTGCATACGCAGCATATGGAGGACATTTTGCGGGGGGAGATAAATGACCCACAAAATTCTCGGTCCCGGAGTTTCTTGCAGCTCTTATTTTAAGGGTATTTGAATGGGTGAAGTTATGTGATCCAATGCGAAAAATGGGAAATATCGACCAAAGGCATGTACTATGAAGTATCTGGTGGTCATTGTTTGATGTATGGGGAATGGACTTTATGGGGCCTTTACGACTTCATTTGGAAATCTATACATACTGGGGCGTAGTTATGTATCAAAATGGGTTGAGGCGACAACGTCGAGAATGATGCTATCTGAGTTGTGGGATTTTACAAAGAAATATTCTCGGAGATTTGGGACACAGGAACTATAATCGATGATGGAGAGCCACTTTGAAAATAAAGTGTTTGACAAACTCATGGGCGAGATATGGTGTCAAACACATTATGAGCAACTATCACCCTCGAACTAATGGTATTTGAGAAATTTCAACGGGGAGATAAAGAAAATTCTTGAAAAGGCTTGTAAGTTCAACAGAGAATTGGTCTTTAAAAGCAGTAGTCGCTCTGGGCATACGAATTTTGCTTTTAAAACTCCATTGGAATGTCCCCATACAGGATTGTATTTGGAAACCTTGTCATCTCTCTCTTGAGCTAGAATATAAAGCTATGTGGGCCGTGAAGGTAATAAAAAGCTATGTGGGCCGTGAAGCTAGGGTGATTTAAATTGCCTTTAAAGAAGAGAGCTTCTCGATTAAATAATTGGAAGAGTTGAGGAATGAAGCTATGATAGTGCCGAATCTACAGATAAAACAAAAAAATGGCATGATCAGCAATTTGAGGAGAATTCAAGGCGGGAGATCAGGTCTGTTATTGACTCAGGACTAAGACTCTTTCCGGGGAAAAGTGATTCAGTACCCCGCAGTAGGAATTTCTTGGGAATCAACAAAATTTATACCTAAGTTGCTCCCTGCTGTAGGCGTGACTCACTGAGTATAGCGGCTCTAGGATCGAGACCTGAGGGACGGGGTTTCGTCTTCTGAATGACTTGTATAATGATTCAAAATGGTGAGGCTTTCATTTTGGATTTTGGTTGCATAAAAAGTGTGTATTCTTGTCACTAAGCTAAAGCGAAAGCGGTTTAAAATAAGTCGAAAAAGAAGACCTTGAGTTTGGGTCACAAGTTTGGGTATGATGGGGTTGTAGAGGTGTCCTCGGGTTATTTCCTTGCATTAGGGCAAATGACATATAGTCATTCCCAAAGCTGGATATTTGTTTAACTGGCTCCAAACCCTTAGTAACCTTCCTATTGAACCATAGCATTCTTGCTGCATTTAATGTTCTGCGGTTGAAAATAAAGCATTTAACCTCTTTTTCAATGGCTCGTAAATGGCGGCTAATGGATGTCGGTGTATCTACTTGATAAGAATACCTTGAGCCCTAAAGCATGCAGAGTATTCACCAAAGAAAATACATTAAATAACATTTAAACCCTAGTTTTGAAAGTTTGAAACACAAATCGTAGTACTCGGCACCATGGAAGCAGAGGAACCTGTGAACCCATCAATAGCCTAGCAACCCTCTTCCAAGGTTTTGAGGCTAGCAGGCTTATCCTTTGAGTTGTCATCCCTCAAAGGGGTGTGTTTAGCGACTTTAGAAATGAAGGAAATAGAAGAGAGAAGAGAGAAAATGGGAACAACGGTAGTAAATAAGCGCATTAAAATGAAAGGATGGTTACAAAATATTCATAACATGGCTTATATAGCCCATAAGCATATGAAAATACCAAACCCATCTTAAATAATATATATGATTATATTGAGGGCAAAAGAGGAATTAATCAAAACGGAGTCGTTTGGATCACAAAAATACGATGCAGATAATTTCACTATGCACAGGAAATTTCGCTATATAGCGAAAATTCGCTATCATAGCGAAAATTTCGCTATCATAGGGAAATTTCAATCATAGTGAAAATTTCGCTATACCGCGAAAAAATTTAAGCTATATAGCGAAATTATAAATCACTGAGAACTTTATTTATGTGCGAAATTTCAACATATAGCGAAAATTTCGCTATGATTGTGAAAATTTTGCTATCATTGCGAAATTTTCGCTATCATTGCGAAATTTCCTCTCTCCTGCTACTTGCTTCCTTCATCTTTCAGCCTGCTATTTCTTCATCTCAAGCTTGATGAAATCGACGAGAATTCATACGAACTCGGCATAAATCAACACAATTTCGATGCCGAGCTTGATGTGATGGTAAATGTTTCTGGCTTTGAAACCTTTACGAAAACAACCTCGGGGAAACAAAATCGGTAGTACTAAAGGACCTACATGTCAATCGGCTTAAATAATATAATAAGTACGCAAAAAGCACTCAAAACCTATCTTAAATAGGACTCAAAATAGCACTTTTTGGGTGCTAATCCTACCCAAACCGACACATTGCTAGTCCCTTCGCGATGCTAAAAATAATAAAGGGGATGCGATGCTTTGCAAAAAATTATTGTGTTCAAAAAGTGTGCTAAGCGAGGCTTTACCTTCGATATGAAAAATTCCCGGACTCTGTGCAAAACCATCATAGAGACCAATTGCCATATAGAAGACAGTTTCTAAATTGCTAAGGCATGGCTGTTCCCTCACACAAACCCGAGCTGCGCGGGACCTTAAAGCGATGACCAACCTAAAATAGATTCATTTACACTCTTATTTCTTACTTCCATTGTATTGTGGTACATGCTTAAAACTTCGACTTCACCAAAGTCCGTAGCAGGGAGTCAGTAGATAACTCCGACCATAGGTTTAGGGTATCGAGTCGAAAGGATCATGGGCACTTTAACTCTTGAGGCTTCTACGGACTTGAATGATTTCGAGAATCTTCTTTTCTCTCTAAACTCCACCCATCTACCCATGTAGCGAACACTAAGTCGGTGACTCCCTGACCGGTGGCTTAGGGCCTGCAGGGCTTCAAAGGCTTTCACCATATACCTATAGGATGACCAATTGGGTTTCAAGGTAAAGTGTCACGGCTTTCCATTCTCTTTTTCTTCTTTCTTTTTCTTTTTGCTTTTTCTTTTTCATTTGGAAGACTACATTGGTCTTCATTTGTGGGTGACATAAACCTATTATGGGTCGTCATCGAATCTAAGGCCGGTTTTGCAAAGTAAAAAGAGGTATGCGAAACTAAACCTATTGATGAAAGCGTGTGCGGTGTGTGTATTGATTGGTTAAGGAGGATGAACAAGGTTGAAAACTTTGGAATCTCGGCTTGACTAAAACTTAATGCATGGAGCTATTCGCATTATGGTATACGATTGCTTAAAATTTTCAACTCAAGGTAAGAGCAGAAACACAAAAATATAGGAGCAAAAAAAAATGGTTTACAAAAGTGTAGAAAAATGTAAATATTGCTATAAAGCTTTTGATATAACCAAAGTGGCTAGTACAAGCTTAACATAGCTAAACACAATACATAAATAATCATAACAAAAAGATCACTGCCTACTATTGGCTAATACATACATACTAAACAGTCCTATACAAAATAAGTAGGTAGTTGATAAAGCTAAAACATAACAAAATATGATAGATGACACTTCCAACTCTAACTTTTCCCCCCAACCAAAGTATAGCAGGTATCTCCAGGTAGGGATCGGAAGCTAAAGAAGGCACGACCACCTCATACCATTGGTGGATTAGGCCAGGTGGATGCGAGGCTGGCGGCCAGTTTGCCGGCACATCAAGGAGAGGCTCTTGTGCAACGGATCTGGCTGATCCACGGTAGTGGTGTGTAGAGCTGCAATCCTGTGTTGGCCAGCGGAGGCAGAGGTGGCTCGAATCCCGAAGCATGGTGTGATTCTGCACGAGGGTGACCTCGGCTCGGGCCATCTGCTCGGTCAATGCTGTGACCGCATCCAAAACAGCCAAGAAATCCCTGGAAGTACCAAGGATGTGCTCTGGTGGCTCCTGCGATGTGAAGGATGGGCCCGGCCGGTCTCGGGAGGAGAGCTGCAGAGGCGGTAGGAGGTGGAGCTGGAGGAGATGAATGCGGAAATGAGATTCTCTCCCACCTCCACCTCTGGGTGAGTTTGCTCACATCCTCGGTAGGTCCTCGTGCAATATCATCGCGCGGCCTCATCCTGTGGCTGTAGAATAAAGTGACATATATAAAAGGCCAGGCTCGGTGGATAAAATACGAGGACAACTCAAGCGCCACTCTATGCGTGGCTCCACACGGGAATCCCAGATGCTCTAAGACTTGGCCTGACAACCTCGGCATCAGCGGAGGAATAGTCTTTAGAGCTAGGTCAAGCGGGGTGGACCTTCTCCTCGAGGATGTGTAGCTGGGGTCCTGATGAGCTTCGGGTGAACGAGGAATCCTACAGGGATATCTGTATAGAGCCTCGAGTATAGCTCCCTACATTTGTACATCTTTGAAGTGGGGAGCAGTGGTCCGTCGTGGTCACAGAGGAGCATCTGCGGGGAAAGGCTGCAGGCGAAGGTAGGCCGGCCAGGTGGTATCTCGAGCGAGAGGGCGGAACCGTATCTGGGTGGGGGGCCCACGGCCAGATAGTCTCTGGGGTGCCAGAACCCTTGCGAGGGAGCTAAAAAAGCGACTGTAATATCTACATTTCGAGGGTACTGAGGCGGCGATCGTGCGAGCCAGGATCTCCATCTGACTAGAAGCTCTCGGGATGTCATAGTATGAGTACTTCAAGCGCCGGGGATAGAAGCGCACCAGTCGTGAGATAGCGTTAGTGAATATCATTGGATCAATACTTGTCGAATCTCCCAAATCGGTCATTGTCAATGGGGTATGTCATAGTATGACTCTCCGTGGAAGTCCACCCCAGCACGAAAGATTGAGCGTTCACGGAATCGGATCGCGACTAAACATCGGGCGCTGATCCTCGAGAAGTTGGGGATCTTGGGGCGACGAACTCTAATCAGTGGGGAGGCGGCATTGGGGCCCCAGACCATGAAGACTCACCGGGACCGGTCTTCAGGGCCGAAAGGCGGGGCCCTCAGACCGAGGTCTCGGATCTGGGGAGAGGGGGGGTGAGGAGGTCCCACCCAGGGTCTGATCGCACGGATGGGACTCGGAAGCTGAGCCTCCCTGAGAAATAGACGGGCGGGGACCACAGCCTTGTCAAAGAGAGCTGTGGCGGGGGACGATGTAGGAGGTGCCTGCGTGACAGTCAGGAGGGGTGAAGCGGCTAGCCAACCTAGATGTGCGGCCTGCATCTCTCTGAAGTCTTGAGCTGAACCACAGGCACAATAACGATGGGCTGCAGTGCGAACCATGATGGGGCTGTGCGCTGCGGTAGGGGTGAGCGTCGGGTGTGTGCGGGCGGCTCGGGCTCATTCTGGCTTCGGTGGGTCTCGGGGCTCTTTGGCGGCGACAAGGGAGCGCGACGGCGGTGGACTCAGATGCCTGAGGGTGCGTCTCGAGACACGGCTCAGTGCGGCTGCTGGCGAAATTTGTGTCTGAGAGGAATTAACCGCAGTCCGTGAGGCTTCGGTAGGTGGGGCGCGGTGGCGGGGAGAAGCGAGGGCGGGTGGAGGCCTGGCTTGATAGGCACTCGAGCAGCATGTAGTGGTGCGGCAGCATGAGGAGGCACGATAGGGAGCTCTCGAAGCTCTCGAGGCGGCTCGGGGAGGTCTTGTGGCGAGGGAGAATGGGGGGTCTTTATATTTAGGCCCATTAAAGGACCACATGGTAGTGAAAAAATACAAGAGGATAAATTTCGCTATTAATGAGAGTTATGCCACTACTAACTTCCATACATAAATAAAACAAAATTAATTTAAATAAATTAAAATAAAATAAGCCAAAATAAAATTAGGAAATAAATAGAAACTAAAATAAAAATAAAAAAACTAAAAATAAAATAAACTACAAATTGACTTTAATTAAACTAAAATCAAAATTTTTGAGCTACAGTTTGGTCTTAGTGGAGACCAAACCAGCTCAGTGGTTGGAATTTCACTCATGGAGGATCAAGGAGGAGGAGTTCCTTTACGCTGCGATCTTTGTGTGCTTTGCGGTTGCCTTCGTGCTCATTTCCAGCTTTGTGTTGGCAGGCTTCTTTCCTTTCGGTGGTCTTTGGGGAATCGTGGCTCTGTAGGAGTGACTAATGCGATCAGACTATCCATCGGCCTTCACTTTTCTTTACCAATTCTTCTGCGGTTTAGAGCACTTGGTTTCCACACTTTGCACAGACCCGTCAATGACATCGTACAATTCGCCCCTCGTATAGTGGCTTGTGCTTGTTGGCAAGGTGAAAATGTTGAGCTCGGTGTCATGTTGCCCGAATGTTGTTGCATGACTCCATTGGAGCAATTGATTATCGCATTGGAAGTGGCCAAAAATGGCGCTTCCAGATGATTGGCACATGATTAAGGCGCTGGCTATGATCGGTTCGGTATCGAGCACTCTGAAATCCACTTTGGATAGTGGAATTTGTCCACCTTTGCAATACATCCTCAAGCCCAGCATACCCTTAGGAATTTTTAGATGTTAGATCAGCTAAGGATAAGTGATGTGATTGTCGCTCCCAAAACCAGTAGCGACTGCGGGTATGGCGGTAGGTTTACACCTAGCCTGAAGTCAATGTGATGCTTTATGTCTATCTGAAGTCCCTCGATGTTGGCGATATTGTGGGGATCACGGATCCTCACTTACCAGGGGTCTTACTGCGAATGATGTACTTGACACACTTGACACAGACGTTGAGGAAGGCTTTCTTTTCAATGCTTGACCCTCTTGTAGTGCACGAGGTCTTAAAAAATTTTGCATATGTTGGGATCTCCTTAATCATGTCAAGTAGTGGGATATTTACCTTCACTTGCCTTAGCACCTCCCAATTTTAGTTTGGTTCTTTGATTTTTTTCTTGCCTCCTAAGTGCTTGAGGAAATGGAGGGGCATGTTTTCTTCTATTGAGATCTTCTCGATTATTATTCTCTGGTCGACTTCCTTTTCTTTCTGGTCTCTTGACAATCTTGAGCGCTGGTTGTTCAATTTCTTTTCCCTCCTCAAAGTGATGATAGCCTTTACTTCATCCATTATTTGCATTAGGATCAGCAGCCGAGCATTTCATAGAATTCCCTAGGGTTTTGTCGGAGTGTACGGGAAGGGGAATTTCCTTTTCGGGACACTAGCTGTGGTTAGACAACTAAAAATGGAACTTCGGAGATGCATCTTTGTCTAACTTCTTGTTGGTGAGCTCTCTCTTGTTTCAATTTTATTAGTTTGGACATTGATGAAACTGCGCTCCTCACACACAAAATTCCCAGCGCCTTGTTCGCCTTTTACCGTATGGCCCAAACCCTCAGGCTAACATAGCTGTTCTTACAGATTCTCTTATACCCATGTCACTTTGGATAAGTTGGCTTGCTAAAGTAAATTTCTCTTAATGTTCATAATTAAAAATAAGGGTTTAGTCTCTCACGACCTTCTTGAGTGCACAGGTCCTCCTAGTAGTAAATACGAATGTAAGTCCGGGTATCATTCCCCTGAGTTGATAGCAGTGCAGATCAACTACCTAACTACTAAAATTTCATTACTATTTGGACTCAGGGCTAAGTAGTGAAAGTTTTATCAAAGCGACGAAAATTAAAAATCTATACTATTGAATATACACCAAAAATTAAGCTAAACAAAAGTGAATGACTAAAAAATAAATAAATAATAAATTGTACATAAAAGAATGGATTGAATCGGTTCTGAGAGAAAGCGAAAACCATCGTGAAATACAATGGAGCAGTAAATTCGGCGAAAATGGTTGCTCTTACGTTTACATGTATGGATCTGAATTTTGTCCCGAGATTTCCTAGCCTTATTAGATTGGATTTCTCAGCACCAGCGATTTGATATCCTTGCTTCTCGAAGACAAAGATCAAACCTGGCTACACGTATTCCATTCTCTTTGCAAGATGCGGGTATTTTCTTTCTCGATACTTCACGCCCCATTTCACGTTGACAGCGAACTTTGCTTTACCTTCTCGAGATTCTCATGAATTTCCACTACTTAGTGGTGGCTCGACCTCAGTCTATGGGTTCATCCCTTTCCCTTGATCGGGGATCTAAGCTAACACAGAGGATTGGAACTTACCTTAGATTAAAGGTGAACTCTACCGATCATTTATATTGTTAAATACACTCACACTTGATTATGAGGCGAATGGAGTTCCTCGAAATGAACTCTCGAGGAACGGTTCGTCGGTAGTCGAACATGCCGGGGAAAAGACCTCTCGCTCTCGAGATCTCGAGTCTACGTGTCACTCGGAGGGCATCCTGGATATCAGTAGTGCATTCCTGGCGTTATTAGGTGCTGCCATTGAGACTTATCCATTAGCGACACCAGGCTAAGTAAGCTCGAGACCTTGAATTAATTCTCGCGTGTGCGGGAAAGCGTAACTAAATGTAATCAATCCGGCCAGGCTGCGTTCGGTCTTGCATTGCGGAGGAATTAGAATAGAGTCTTAGATCACGCCTGACCCACTTGTAGTGTGATAAAGCGAGAAAAGTAAATCAGAGAATTTGTCTAAATTCCTACTAGAATTTCCAAGCGATAATGCTTAAGAAAAAATAATAAAACTAAAAATCCGGCTCTACTCGTTACGCACGGTTCTGATTCAAAACCGAGAAAATAAAACTAAAAAATCTAAAAATAAAAATCTACTCTATAATATGCAACGAGTTCCTCTTCTTTTTCCACTTGCAGATTAGTGAAGAAGGAGAAAACTACTTTACCATTCTAAAGCTATCTATTTATCTTGTAAAAGAATCTGGCCAGAATCCCCAAAATGCTCGGGTGGAAATCAAAAGCCGGCTCCTTTGTTCTATGTCGTGACTTCAAATTGATGTCGCGACATGGATTTCTCTTGATGGCTTGTGATCAATCCGTCTTCCTTTTTGTTGCAACTTGATTTGTCTTGCAAATGCCTTGATCAATGGTCGCGACATCAAAGTCATGTCGCGACATCATTTGTTCAGTGTTCCTTCAGTGTCGATGTCGCGACCTCAGTCCCATGTCACGACATCATTTTCTTTCATTCTTTCACCTTCTGAGTTGCGACCACTTTGTTGTTTGTATGACGACTTCATGTTGTGACTTTGATTTCTTGGTCGCAATCGTGTTGGTAGTCTTTTTTTGCCTTCATATGTATCAATTTTATGCCAGCTTCTATGGTGGCGACCTCTTTCTTCTATTTCTTTTCTTCGGGTTGCAACCTCAGAGTTCTACGTTGCAACTAATTTCTTCTTCTGACTATTTCCAGTCGCGACATGAGGTGGTGTTGTGACCTCTCTCTTTCTTCTGCTCAACTCCTTCTTGGTGCGACCTTATTAGTCGTGTGGACATCATCTGCAGTCCTTGATCTTGAATCTTCACATTTTTTATGTCGCGACATCGAGGTGATGTTGCGACATAAACTCTGCTATATCCTTTAGCGTTGCAGCCTCCTGCTTTGAGTCACGACTTCACTTGTTCACGTTTCGAGTCTATTCAAAGCCAAATTTGTTGATGTAAGTGACTTGGAATGGTGTGCCAGGGACTTTTATGTCGAGACTAACTTTCCGATGTGACTTCAATTACAACTGCGGTGATTTCTTCGATTTTGCTAAATTTGAGTTTACTACTTTGTATTTTCTGCAAAATGAAATACGAGTCAATTATCCACTTTTCTTAAGCAATTCAGCATTTATCTCACTTGTGAAGTGTTCGAGGAAAAAGGGATTAAAAACCTAATGAGCTTTTTAGACTCATGCACCACCTTTCAATTCAAGATGGCTTGTTTCAGCGAGGAGAAGAAGGTGGAGGTTCTTTGTTGTCTTTGAAGTGGGTAAGCTACATTGTGCTCCTTGGGGAGCATATGCAGAGGTTTAAACTGGAGTAGGTTTGGATGATTCCTCGATTGGGTTATAGGTGTTGCCATAAGGAGCATTTGTAGGTGGCTTATTTTGACCCAAGACATGGGCATGCTCGCATTAAGTCCCTTGCGGGGCTACTAGAAAAATGCTCCCAGGTGTCTTTGGTGACAATTAAAACAAAATTGGTTGAGATACGAGGCAACTCATTCCACTTCTTGCATTTCATCTTGATTTCTCATTTCAGCTCCTCGACCTTCGGGTCAAAGTGGTCGGTTTTGCTTTCATCTCAGTGTCTTGGAAAGTGCATAAATACTCCACCTTTAGTGAGTCGAGAATACCTCATTCTTCGCCTCCCAGGTTTGGCTCATCCATCCTTGAGTTTCAGCCATAATTAAAAGTCCATGGCTTCATCGGGTTCTTGCTCAAAGACCACTTCACCACATAGGTTTCCATTAGTTGCTTCATGAATGGAGACATACCATCATAGAAGTGGTTCCTTGCATCCATGTATCAAAACCATGGTGTGGACATAGTGATGGTCTCCATGAACCTCTCAAACCACGATAGCTTCTCATTGTCATAGGCCGAGTAAGTGTAGATTTGCCTCTTCAAACTGTTGGTCTTTGTTGTACTAAAAAATTTCTTCAAAAATTCAGCTTGAAGATCGGCCTAATTTCTAATTGTTCTTGGCCTCAGTGAATTGAGCCAAATCTTGGCCTTGTCATAGTGTCAGAATTACTTTTCGCTTAAACGAGGTCATATCGGGCACACCTTCTTTAAAAGTTGTGCATACTTCCTGAACTCGAATATGCTTGTATGGATTTTCATTCTCCATTCCATGAAAAGTGGGAGTAGGGGGCTGAAATAGGGGTCTTGCGGCACATCATCGGGTGGTATGATGCGGGAAGGTGCACTCACTCTAGGAGGTGTATGTAGATCTCATGGACTAATATGCTGTAGGATTCAGTGGGGCTCCTTCTTTAGGCTTTGTTGTTCTTGGTAGAGGATCCATTTGCTCCTTGTGTGACTTCCATGACCTTGCTCAATTGGTGTACCAACTCTTTGCAATCTACGATGTGTTCTCTATCCCAATGTTGCCTGAGAACACATGACACAAAAGAGACAAAGCAAAGAGCAACAACAAGACTTGCCAAAAGGGATCAGTGTTAGCTAAAAATATATAAAAATGACTATAAAAAAAAAGAGCTCAGCAGTGACTGTTGAGTAAAAAAAAACTTGAAATTCTAAAAAAAATGAAATTCAAAAAGGTTTAAAAGGTCACCAATACTTGTAATGAGGATTACAAGCACTCATCAACTCATCATCTGTAGTTTTGCACCTTCCCAGAGCAGAGGCGCCACATTGATTTATTGCCACGGTAGGGTTCTTAGGAATCAACGAAAAAAATTGCTATACTGGTTGCTCTCTTTGCTTGGTAGCTAATGCAATATAAGCGGCTCTGGATCGAGACACGCGGGGATGAGTTTTTCGTCTTACAAATGACTTGTATAATGATTCAAATGGTGAGGCTTACATTTGGATTTTGGATTTGCATAAAAAGTGTAGTTGTTGTTGTCAACTATACAGCTAAGCTGACCAGTTTAAAATAAGTAGCAAAAGAAGACCTTTGAAGTTTTGGGTCACCGGTTTAGTGATGGGGGTTATAGAGGTGTCCTCGATTTATTTCCTTACATTAGGGCAAATGACATATAGTCATTCCAAAAGCTGGGATCTTTGTTTAACTTTAAAAACCAACCCTTAGTAACCTTCCTATTTGAACCATAGCATTTACTGCACATTTAATGTTCCTGTAGTTGAAAATAAAGCATTTAACCTACTTTCAGTGGCTCGTAAATGACATCTAATGGATGTCAGTGTATCTAGCAATAAGAATACACTAAACCCTAAAGCATGCCAAGTATTGACCAAAGAAAATACATTAAATAGCATTTAAACCTAGTTTTGAAAGTTTGAAACACAAATCCTTGAGTACTGCTTCCATGAAAAGCAGGAACACACATAAAACCCACATCAACCAACCCTATGGCTTCCTCTCTTCCAAGGTTTGAGGGCTTAGCGAGCACACTTATCCTTTGAGTTGTCATCCTCGAGGTGTGTTTGGCAGCTAGAAAATGAAGGAAGAGAGGAGAGAGAAGAAGAATGGGAACTGAAAAAGCAGGGGGCCTTAAATGAAAGCTGAGTTAAAAATGAAGAAGTTAGGTATAAAATATTCATAACATGGCTTATATAGCCCCTGAAACATGTGAAAATACCAAACTATCCTAAATAATATGTGATTGCATTGAGGGCAAGGAATTAATCAAAAGCACAGGTGGTTTAGATCACAAAAATCTCACGATCTCGAATAATTTCGCTATGCACAGGAAATTTCGCTATATAGCGAAATTTCGTATCGTAATTTAGCTATCATAGAAATTTAAGCTGCTCATAGCGAAATTTCAAATCATAGTGGCTCGGCTATGCATAGAAAATTTCGCTATCATAGCGAAATTTCAACATATAGCGAAAGACCCAAGCTATGATTCTTGAAAATTTAGCTATCGGTGCGAAATTTTAAACTCTCCTCTTAACTTTGCTTCTTGCATCTTCGACTCTTTATTTCTTCATCCGGGCGTGATGAAATCGGCAATTCATGCGAACTGGCATAAATCAGCACAATTTCGATGCCAGAAAGCGATAATGATGGTAAATGTTTACGAAACACTAAGCTACCAAAACGACCTCGAGAAACAAATCAGTATTTAGTACTAAAGGGACCTACACATGTCAATCGACTTAAATAATATGATTAGTAAGAAAAAAGCACTCAAAACCTATCTTAAATAGGACTCAAAATAGCACTTTTTGGGTACTAATCAGAAAGCTTAAATCCAAATGGAGTGGACCATATACAGTAGTATCGAAGCACCTGTCTGAATATTGAGCATGAATCAAACAATCGCAGGAACGAAGTTAATGGTTAGAGATTAAAGCACTACCTTGGGAGAAAGCAATTGAAAGAATGACTCTTAGTTCTGAATGAGAAAATTTGAAGAAACAGAACTATAGCGTGACAAGTCGGTACAAAGACTAAAAATTAAAAGCGACTTTGTGGAAGGAATGATGAAAATTGTGCAAAAGGGGGAGCATTTACAATCAAACTTCAAATCTGCATCAGAGACAAAAAGGGGCAGTATACTCTTCTTGATTTTATTTAAATTTTGTCTCTAATATGGCATGATTGGTTGGGAGCCTGTTTTGTTCACGGTGCTTAAATTTTGAATATGATGCATAGTGGATGATTTTGTTGAATATTTGCGTGATGAAGATGAATTGAGTTGTGTTTGCCTTGATTGGATTTGAGTAAATTGAAATTGTTGTGAATTTAATTGTTCAGGGAGACCTAAAAATTTTCTGGTCGCAACATTAATCCAAAAGTTGCAACCATGAATGTTGGAATGGAAATAATAAGGTAGAAAAAGAAAGTCACAACAGTGAGCGAGGTCACGACTAAAATAAAAGAAAGAAAGAAAAAGCAAGTCGTGACATCAAGTCCCATCGTGACCACATTTCGGTCGCAACAAAATCCTTGGGTTGCGACCGAATAATCTAACTCAAAGTAGGTTTTAAAACCTTTAATTTTGGGCGTTCCAACATTAAGAAAATAAAATCATTGCAAATCATCGATTAGGAAGCTCAAAATTCAGTCGCGAACTCCAATAACGTAATCATGACATTGGGCCCAACGTCCATTCAAATTTCCAATCAACTTTAACTCGTTCAAACCTTTCCAGTTCTCTATCATTCATTCAAAATATTTGAAATAAATTGTCATTAATGCAGGACCAGAAACTGATGTCTTGATTAAATGAATTAGTTTAGTTTGCTTAGTTTCAAAATGAATAATTAAGGGGAATTTAATAAATCCAAGAGAAACGATCAAAATTCCTCAACAAATTTCAAAACCCCTATTGGAAATAGCCAAGATGCTTCAATCCAAGAAAATTTATTCAATTCATTCATCGGAATTTGGAAAAAGAGAATAAAGAGCCTTGTAGTTCCCAAGAGAAGCAAAATCACTATAAAAGGATGGGAAAACAAAGGAAGAATATAAACAACGAGAATGAAGAAAGAAAGGAGAATGAGAGAAAGAGAAGAGTTCTAATTTGTAAACACAGTATGGAATGAATGGTCGGGCTCAAACCAATTCATTCATTATTCATGGCAGCTATGTAATCAAGAGAGTGGTTGATGGGAAGGGAGTGGAAGAAGGGTTAATTAGAACCATCATCCGGAAGGAGCTCCAAAATAAAGGAAGGAAGGGCCCCCCCGATTTGTTGAACAACCTTGTTAGCAATAGAATCCTTGAAGTGAGTTGAATGCAGAGAACCAAATAAAGCGAAATTTACAGCCTTAAGAGGAAGATATGGGATTTTAGATCTAAAGAAATAAAGTTTTCTCTAGTTTTAGTTATAGTCTTATTTGTAAAGAAATTAGATTGTACAATATCGAAACGTTTTGATATTTGAATAAAATTCTTGATGATTTACAAATTAGTTGTTTATTGATGGATGAACATGACTTGAGAAATTTTGTGTTTGTGTCATTTCTTGTTAGGATAAAGATTTTGAATGCTTTTCCTGTGCAATAATCAAATAAACAATTTTGTTCTTTCCCAAGAACAAAATATTCAGAAAAAAAAATAATAATAATAAGAGCGTAGAGTAGTAAGGCGGGAAGTGTTAGGAGTTCTTAGCTACATGTTTAAAAATCCAGTTTAGATTGCAAAAGCTGGAAAAATGGTTATTGTGCTGATGAGCAAATAACTTGGTTGAAATAGTATAAATGAAGCCTGATGAAGAAATAATACACTTGGTCAACCAAAACTCATGAAATTTGAAATTAGGAACATCTTTTGAAATTCAGGATTAGAGTCCGTAGTCCTAGAACTTGTTAGATTATTGATTGAGACGAAATCTTAGGTAAAGCAATATGAGAAGTGATTGGGGCCATCCTTGTGGAGTTTGAGCTTTCGAGCCTACCCTCAATACCAGCCTTTGACATGTATCCTCTAGTTCCTTGATTTAAGCCAAATGAACCTTATTTCTTCAATAAATAGCAACTGAAAACCTAAATTCCCTTGCAATAATCCTGCAGCAAAGAGCCCCAAATTATCCAGTTTCCAGTACAGAAAAGTCTACTGTAAAGGAAGAAACAAGTTTGGGGGAAAAATATTTTAAATGTTCTGATGAGGAAGTGAAGAAGTAAAGCGAAATTAATGAAAAGGGGAATAAGTTTTCTTGTGGCTATTTCCCTTGAACAATTAAGCCATTATGGGTGTTTTAACACCTAGTACCCTAATACCAGCCCGTATGGGAGTTACCAGGGTTCTCTAAAAGTGATAGAAAGCCTACAAAGACAAAACATTGCACTATTCCCAAGCCTTAGAAAAAGAAGCAAGAGTTCTAGAGCAGGCTTGAATAAAGTGCATATGGAAATTAAAAATTCGCAAAAGAATTCCAAAAAGATGAATCGAGCGAATTGAGGAGAATCGACAAATGCAAAGAAGCAACGAGTGGTGAAGGCAGCAAGTACAAAGAAAGGTGGAAGCGGGTGATTTGCAACTTAAGAATTTTCCGTTATCCCTTGGTACCTAATGACATTACAAGCTGAAGGAGCGATTGATCTTGAAGGTTGAATTTACCTACATTAGTGGAGATCAATATGAAAAACAAGCCTATGGGACTTTGACAAATAGTCCAAGGAAACTCCCAGAAGATTAACTAAATCCAACATGAAGATGAAAAGGATTGAAGACCTGCACACACACATAGAACAAGACTTGTTGAATAAACTGTTTAAATATATTATTTCATCAAGAGATTTGTGATATAAGTCTACAGATTTCTTTTTCTTGAATCGGCCCAAAATTTAAAATGATCTTTTGCTATCTATATTTCAAGTTGAAGGTGGAATAGAGAAAGACAATGGTATGAATCGAAAAATGTCCTTAAAAATTTTAGAAACATTTGTTTTGAGGACAAACAATTCTTTATTTTACAGCAGGGACAGCAAGAATTTTAAGTTTGGGGAATTTGATGAGTCCAAAACTCATATGATTTTTAATCATTTTTTGAGCATATTAAGATAAATGATTCATGCATAAATGTGGATATTTTATCAAATTTATTTGCGGGAAGAAATACAGCATAAACAAAAATCAATATCTAAAGCGAGAAGAGACCAGCCTACAATCGAATGAAATGCTTGGCCCGAAAATTCGGAGTCGCGACGAGAAGCTTAGTTTTCAGTCATTTCAGAATCCGCGACATCACCAAGATCGGAGTTTGGGGAAGAAATAGAAAACATGGCAAGCGAAGTCGTGACTTGGCATTTGACCGGGAGAATGACGAGGCAGCAAATGAAAGAGGTCGCGACACCACGCTGCCGGCGTAATTGGGTGGCCGGGGTCCACGGCGTCACTCGATGTCGCGGTGACGTGGACCGTCGATAAAGCCACAAAGAAGTCTCTTGCAAAGAAAAAGAAGTTCTTGTAGTTTTAAATGAAAGGCATCATTTGAGTGTGACATGCTGGATTGAGTTCGACATGACGAGTGAAGCTGAGTCTCAGCGAAAGATTGAAGTTGCGACCATTTATTAAGCAGACCCTGAGCAATGTCGCGACCACTCATTAGGTTCTGCGACTACTTAAGATTTGGGCGAGGAAGAAATCAAGGTCATGACTACTTTTGAAGCCGAGTTGGAATTTCCTGGCGAGCAAAGAGTAACACATGGTCGCGACGTAAGCATGGTGAGCACAGGAATAGGGTTGAAAGAAGAAATTGGTTGCAAGCAAAAGAATTTGAGTTCGACCGAGAAGATAATGAACATCAAAGGGTTTGCGACATCACCTTGAAGTCAGACCCAAATTGAAACACCGTGAAGGTAGAAGATCACCAGCAGGTCGCGACCCGGGAAAAACAAAGTCACGACTGAGTAATCACGGTAAAACGGCAACAAAGGTCGACTTAAAACGAAATCGCGACATTACAACTAACGAGGAAAAGAGTCCTAACTTCGGGGCGGGAGTGCGACTCGAAGCGAAGAAGAAAAGAAAAGACTGTGATAATGGCGATGTGAAATCGGTGGTCGCGACATCGGCACGGTGCGGGCTGCAGGTGTGACCGTAAATGATCAGCCAAGACCATTAATTCAACGTTTGCAAGGAATTAGGTTCGCAGCGAAGCAACAAGGTGTGAACATGAAGCGATCAAGGAAAATCCATGTCGCGACATCAGCCTTCGACGCGACATAGAATAATGCGCAAGACTTTCTTTTAGGATTCCACGGAGCTTTTTGGGATTCATTGATTTCATTTAAGCCAGTATAAATAAACCAGTTTTAGAATAGTAAAGTAGCTTAGTCTTCACTACGAGAAAAAGAGAAGGAAGACTCGGTGTATGGTTAGAGTAAATTTTTATTTTTATTTTTAGTTAATTTCTTTTAAGTTTGAATCTATGACTGTACGAAAGCGAGTGGACGTTGTTTCTTATGTTATTTTCTTCTTAAAACTCACTTTGAAAATTTATGAAATCTAGACAAGTTTCTGGAATTCATTTCTTCTCGATTTTATTGCAATTACAATTATTATGCGTGATCGGTACTGCATTTCTTGTGCCAATCGCGATGTCGGAAGCGCAACTCTATTGGTTTTATTTACATTTGATTACAGTCTTTCACATAAATTTGGAGAACTTCAGCTAGGTTTGGATTTACTTATTTGGTGTCGTTTTTGAATTGATAAGTTCCCAGTATGGTAGTGCAGAATACGAGTTGAGGAATGTATCTTGCTCGATATCGGGATGCCCTCTGCGTGACCACGAGAGACGGAGATTCACGAGTTGAGAGCGTCTTTTACGGGTATGCTGAATACCATTGATGAACTGCGAGCTTTAGAGTTCATTTTGATAAATCCTCATTCACTCATAATTGAAGTTTGGAGGGTATTTAACAATATAAATGATGGAAAGTTCACCTTAATCTAAAAGCCCAGTTCTTAACCGGAGTGTTAGTGAGATCTAATCAAGGGAAAGAAACGACCTAATAGGTAGGCCACCTTTTAAGTGGTAGAAACTGCGAAAATCACGAGAAGGAAATGAAAAGATCTCTGTATCATCGAAATGGGTGTGAAGTATTGAGAAAGAAAAATGCCAGATCTTGCAAGAGTAGGGAATACAATTATTTGGTTGATCTTGTGACCCGAAGAAGCGAGATATGACGGTGAATATGGAGAAATCGATTCAAATTTAGGAAATCTTGGACAAATCCGGATCCATACCGCAAGCAGGCAATGGCATATTTTAGTGTAGAATTGATTTGTTTCATTGTATTTCTTGATAGTTTTCTTTCTCACAGAAACTATTGTCACATTATTTTAGTTACAATTTATTTTTAGTCATTTAATTTGTTGTAGCTTAGTTAAACAGTAGTTAATAGTCTAGAATCTTTATTTTCTAGATACAACTTCCATTTTGAGTTTTTAGTCCAAATAGCATGGAATTTTAGTAGTTGAGGTGAGTTGATCTCTTTAATTACGTACCAATCTACAACAGGAATGATTCTACAGATTACATTAGTTACTACTTGTATGACTGTGCACTTTGCAGTGTCATAGACCTAACCCCTTATTTTTAAATCATGAACCTTTTGAAAGAAATATTTTATTAATAATTGCATCGAAGTGACATGGATGCGAGAGAAATGTAGGCTCTTACAACTGCCATGAATTTGAGGGCTTTAGTCTATATAAAGGGACCAAACACCATCGGTGAGAATACATCCTTAGTCCTTCTCAAGTGCTTGAGGATTTTCTTGATATGCTAATGACCCTCGCACCAGGTCCAGTACAGGTATGCTCATGACTCTCGAAGCATAGATGGGTTAAGTGCAGTCGTTTCATAGTGTACATGATTGATCACATCGCCCAGAAGCATATGGGGTCGAGCTTCATGTATCCTCCAGTCTTGTGTCTTTGTGGACACCTTAGACCAGTGGGTGATCTGCGACATGAGTATCCTCTCTTGGGCGCGCTCCATGGTAAACCTCTTTAGTAACTAAGCTATGTATGTAGACTGTGAAAGACCAAGCAACCTACTTGATCTATCTCTATAGATCTATATCTCCATTTATTAGGTTGCTTCTCCAAGGTCTTTCATGAAGGAAAAAATCTTGACATGAGAAGTATCCTCTCTTGAACTGCTCCATGGTAAACCTCTTTAGTAACTAAGCTATGTATGGCTTTGTGAAAATTGAAACAACCTGCTTGATACATCTCTACATAGATCATATCTCCATTTATTAGGTTGCTTCTCCAAGGTCTTTCATGAAGGAAAAAATCTTGACATGAGAAGTATCCTCTATTGAACTGCTCCATGGTAAACCTCTTTAGTAACTAAGCTATGTAAGTAGACTGTGAAAGACGACAGCTTTACGCAGTCTATCTCTATAGATCTATATCTCCATTTATTAGGTTGCTTCTCAGGAATCTTCATGAAGGAAAAATCTGGATTGCTTGATATATTAGCAGTTGTAACATTGAGACGTCACTTCGATAATTAATATGTCATCCACATATAATCTTTGGGAATACAATACACTGCCACTAACCTTCATGTACACACAAGCTTCATGCTATTTTTGTGATAAACGAGCACCTTTGTGTCTCCATCAATCGGATATTCCAACTCCTAGATGGTTGCTTCATTCCATAAATGGAACTTTGAAGTTGGCATAATTTATTGTCATTTCTAGGTGCGAAGACCTGCGGTTGTGTCATTCACACATCCTTACTTGGAACCGCTGAGAAAGCTAGTCTTCTATCCATTTTCCATATCTCGTAATCCTGATGATAATGATAGCAGGAGTATCCTTTTGGATTTAAGCATAGCTAACGGACTAACAACCTCATCATGATCTGAATTCTGTCTTTGATAATAACCACCCAGCTATAAGCTTAGACTTATGGTAAATCACATTGCCTTAGCCGATCTTCTTTTGAAGATCTTACTTTGCGACCTATGGGTTTTTATCCGCCGAGGTGGTTGACGAAGTCCATACTTGGTTGATTCACATGGAATCCATCTCTAACTTCATGGCTTCAAGCCACTTGTCAGACTCTGAACTATTCATAAATTTATCGTAGGTAGTAGGCTCATCGATCTCTGTGAGCAATACATTCCACTATTCACTAATGAATAAACCATAATTCTTTGAAACATTATATATCCTACTTGTGCTACGATGCGCTTGTGTTTCAAAAGGATTAGTTGTTACTTCATCAACATGAATAACAACCTTAAATTAAGTCAGTTGACCTACCTCTGTTTGAGCACTTTGAACTTCGCCAAGTTCACCCTTGCTCCCACTATCTTCTCTTAGAAGAAACTCTTTCTCTAAGAAGATTGTATGCTTTGAAACAAACAACTTTTGTTCCAAATTATTGTAGAACTGATATCCAATTGTCTCCTTAGGATATCCTACAAATAGACACTTGTCAGATTTAGCTTCTAGCTTGTTTGACAATTTCACTTCTTATAAGCTGGATAACCCCATACTTTCAGTGAGAAAGATAGGGCTCCTTGTTAGTCTATATCTCATATGAAGTAACCTCAACTGACTTAGATTGGACTTTGTTCAACACTTAAATAGTAGTCTCATTTGCATACCTTTAAGGTGACTCGAGTAGATCTGCCTTGTCAATCATAGACCTCACGAAGTCCAACAAGGTTCGGTTTGTCCTTTTCACCACACAACTTAGTGCGATGTGTAAGGTGGAGTCCACTTGGATAAAGTCTCATCATCCTAGAGATTACCCAGAAACTCTTAGCTTAAGTATTCACCACTTGGATCTCATCTAAGTGATTTGATACTTCTCCTAAGTTGTTTGTCTACTTCATATCTGAATTCTTTGAACTTTTCGTAGGATTGATTTGCTTCCTCATACACACACAGGATCTGAAGCCTTGAATCATGAATGATCGTCGATAAAGGTAATGAAGTAGATAAACCACGACATTAATGGACTTGAGACCCTGAAACATCAGATGTAATAGGTCTAGCGGTCACTAAGCATATTCACATTTCCCTTAAAGGAGCAACTCAGATGATTTTTCTTCCACAAGCAAAGGTTACGTGATGTCCAAATGATTCACGATCAAATGACCACTAAGCTACCACACTTGTGCTGGCTCGGTCATGCGTCTCTCCTTGCACATGGCCCGTCACGACAATGCCATGAGTACGATGGTTTTAAATTATCTCCCTTTGGCCTTTTTTTTGTCATTAACGTTAAAATTGGATTGGACATATCTAATATGTAAATTCCATTGCTCAATGTACCACCACCATAAAAGACATCATAATGTAACAACCATTGTTACAAAAATAAATGGATATCTTTCTTGTTCAAATAAGAAATTAGAAAAAGTTCTTCATCAATTTTGGGACATATTTCTGCAAATCATCGAATTTAAACAAAAGATCGTAGGGAGGTTCAAACATAAATTCATATAGCAATAGATGCAACTCTTACTATTGCCCACTCGAAAGTCGGACTCTCCCTTTGTGAGCTTCCTATACTTCAATCCATATGTATGAGCCACAACTGGTATCATATATCCATATGTTGTCAGGAGAAACAATATTAACCTTAATGACATAAATACCTGAAGATGATGGTGCATCACATTACCACAGCCTTCTTCGACTCAAGAAAATGAGCCTTGCAGTTCACTCTTCCAATGGCCAACTTGACCTGATAGGAAGCAAGTCCTTTAGGTACAATCTCTTTGGCCTTTTTTCTGCCACCTCCCTGCAGGTTGAGTGGTTACTTTCTATCTCGTTCTTAGAGCAGGAAGAATCCCCCGAACATCACATGCTTGTTCTCCTTTCTTAAAGAAGACTTAGTTGTTTTGAAGCGAAGTTGATCGACATGGGTATATGATGGACATGATGTAGTTCATCTATTGTCGACACAAACTATAAGAAAAACCATCGGGTAAGCGCTTGAAATCATGTCACAGCAATTCAAAGTCCATCCAATAACCCAATTGATTCAACCTATCAATGTGTTTATACATCTTCAATGCATGCTGCACTAGGGATGTCCCCTTCTCCATCTTGGAACCAAAATGTAGTTCAAAGACTTTGAACCTTTCAGTTCTCTCCTGCTCATTGTAAATTGCCCTCAGATGGCGTACTATGGAATATGCATCCACAGTCTTATAAATTATGGCTTCGGGTGACATGGGCGTGAGGATGGTTAATCGCACTTCACACTATCAAACGGAATGCTGATGACCCTCTGAGCGCTTTTAATCTACGCCGGCTAGGGGTAGGGAGTGGCTGACAATTACATAGGTAGCGTGGACCACCCGATCCGTGTCTTGGTGCAACCCAGCTATTAATTAAAAAAGTGAGTTGATTTTCGAGCTTTGGAAAATCACTTCTTGAGGAATGGTTTTTTGGGTGCCACTTAGTTTTATATTTTTATTTTATAAGGGAAAAACAAGTAGAATAAAACCCACTAGTGCTCCGTTCGAAAAGCGGTCCATGAGCTAGACTTAAGGTCGGGGATTAGGTTACTTATTGGAAGAACACTCTCATGCGAGGTAGCACCCTAAGCCACTAAACTTGGTCTGTACTAATGAATTAGATTACATTGGAGCATCAGTTCAAAGATCGATTAGTGCGCTTAGGTAAACAGATGACATGACACCTGATCTAATTGGTATCTAACGCATACTTAAGAGCAGCTCGACAAAGAGCAAATAAGTGTACATGGTCCACAATGCGCTACGTAAAGGTTAACTAACAAACATAGCAAGCATGCATGAGTACTTTCGAACGCAAGCATCCATGTAATACACTACTGACATCAAACGCATGCCTATGGTCCTGGTTAAGTCTTTGTAGGGAAGGTGAGCAATCGACACAAATCACGCAATAACATCAAGCTTAAATATCATGTCTGCATACGAATATCAAACCAAACGAACAATATGCCCGTCTCAAACATCACAAAATAATCGAGCTTTCTCGATACATTTCTCACAACTTCAAGGTGGGCCCATCTCAATTCAAACTAGGCTCAGTTTCAGACTCCCAACAAGGTCTACAAGTGTGCTAGAATGAATGGGCTTGAGCCACAAAGGCTTCGAGCTTCAAATGAGCTAAAAGAATGAGCTTTCAGAAGCTACCTGTGAGACGATTCGTGATTGAGGAAAACCCTCAATTTTGGTTAGAATATTCCTTAAAGAATAAGGAAACCAACAAAAAATGGCACATCATTTCGAGTTCGAATGAGTGAGATATGGCTAAAACAAAACTGAGTGTTCATTATAGATGGTCAAACCAGAGCCACCCAACCTTATTAAAACTAAGGCCATGGAGCTCACTAACCTACAAGCAATGTAGCCCCCTAAATCACATGTAACCTAGTTGAAATCTCAGCCCCATTGACCCCCACTTACAGCCACCTAAACTTCATGCAATCTAGTTAAATTCAGCCACCTAAAGCCCCCCAATGCAGCTACATGAAACCTCCATATGCAGCTACTCAACTCTTTAAAACCAAGTTGAAATTTTAGCCATCTAAAGCTTATAAATCCAGTTGAAAATCAGCCACTTAAAGCCTTCTAATGCAGCTACATGAAACCTCCATATGTAGCTGCCCAACTCCCCAGAACCAAGCTAAAATTTCAACCATCCCCAAAAGCCTCACAATGCCATTGCTCAACTCCACAGACAAGCGAGAAATTTGACCATTTAAGCCTCCCGATGGCGCTCAACTTCTTGGGGCGGAGTTAGTGTAGGATAGTAAGATAGTAAGTTCCTAAACACATATAGTATAAACGAGGATCGAAATATCGGTGCTTGTGGATATATCGGTAATTGGATTTTACGGAAATATCGGAAATATCGGTAAATATCGGTGGAAATTTTTACACAAATATCGGTTCGATTAAAAATTTTCATATTTTAAGTATATAGATGATGAGAAATGATTCCTTATCAATTAAGGTAGATTAAATCAAATGGATTAGTAATTATTAAATTAAATATGCTATATTAATATATTATTATGTTAAGAGATTATTTATTTGTTTTGTTATTATTATTAAATATTATGTAGATAATGAGGAATTCAAATATTATATATTATAATTTTAAATTTTGAAATAATATTATTTTACTTCTTTTCATTTAAAATTAATATTTGATTTAAAAATATTATAAGTTATTATGAAATATTTACTGATTAAGCAATGTAAATAAAAATAAAAATCTGATAAAATATTGTAATCATATGAATTGGTAAGTTATGAAAAATAAATAATAGAGAATATCAAAAAAAAAAGTTTGCCTTATATATAATAAGTGTCCAGTAGCACGGTTGTTGGAGTGTGTACTTCAGGGCATTTTGGGTGGGTTCGAAACCCACCGAAATTTGAGATTTTGAAGCGAATAACAAAAGAAACGATGAAAAATGAAATTTCGAGGAAATATGAAAAATCGAAAATTGCTCGAGAAATTATCGGAAAAGTCAGTATCGGAAAAGTCGGACAAGCGAAATTTGATTGCATTTTTTCTTTTGAGGCTCACAAAAAAAGCGATATTCGTGGCATCGGTAGAAAATTCGAATTTTTGTCCCTGATTATAGGGTGCTCTCGAGACGGATATTGAATGACCTGACACCTCTGTTACGTGGGGCATGTATATAGCGCCGGTACTCTTTGATCGGTCTGAAAGGCACTCTCTGGCAGATTAGCCCCGACGTATTTAGTACTTGATTGCACTCTGCGATTAGTGCGACGACACTCCTACATAAGTCTTCGGTACTCTACTTTGTGCTCTGACACCTCGATCTTTGTCTGTCTGTTGGTCTTTTATTGTCTTTGTAATCTGCTCATTTTCTTATTCTCTTGATTTCATTAGTCAAAACGGTTATATGATAAGAGTGCGAATAACGATTAAGAGTAAAGTAATGTACATGGATCTGCTTTTGAATGTACCTACAAGTACCTGCATGCAGTATAAGCTCTTTGCGGTACCTACGGTACCTGCAATACCAGTATAAGCTCAGTAGTACCTACGGGTACCTCGCAAATGTAGTATATGGCTTTGTAACTCCTGGAGTCCCGAACAAGTGTAAGTTTTCTTATAAGTGCCAGTATGTGTGCAGTTTGTTATTGATGTAGGTGCCGAGAGGAGGGCGTCGGTGATCTTACGCATCTTGCTCGGCCGGCACGCGTAAGAATTAGAGTACGTAGGTTTGCTTTCCCAATTATGTAAATGTAAATGTACTGTTTTTGTATATGTATCTATAAATGGGACTCAGGACTATATGTATTGACACTGTAAACACCATTATGATGGTAGTTTTATTTTGTATCTTGGTATATGATATTTTGATTTAGTTATAAGACTTGGGCCCTGATGTTTGAAGCAATGATAAGAGCCTCGGTCTGATTTCGCTTGCCGTTACATTCGGGCGGGGTTAGGGAGTGTGACGGTGTCCTGACGGTCTTACGTTCTGGGTCCTTTTCTTCCAACTTATGCCCGCGACATAGCTTTACGTTGTTGTGACGGATATTTTCCTTAAATCTCTTCATCTTTATCGTGACATAAATTACTATGTTACGACATTCTTTATGTGGTTCTTATCAACCTTTGTCGTGACAATATTTTCTTTTGTCGCGACAAGTTTCTCACAGCTGCATATTGTTGTTGTCGCGACATAAAACTTGTTGTCTTGCATTGCTGAATTTGAACTTTATGTCGTGACAAACTTTGAAAATATTGCGACATATTTCCTTCCTTGATCTTTGTCACTAGCTGAACTATTTGACTGCAGCTTTTATTGGAAATCTTTGTATATAATAACATGTGGCTTGCCTCAATTTAACTTCTTTCATATTTCTTAATGAGACTTTCCCTCTCTGACTCTTTATGTGACATAAATTTGATTGTTAATGACAAAAACTCTCTTTGTCATTTGCTTGTTCATTATAAAATAGAGCAAAATAATATTACATTATTCCTTCTTGAACACACGTCGATAATATGCGTGACACGAAAATCCTTTAATAAAATAAAGTTGTCTTCGATCAATAGAACTAAATTTCGGTTTTTCCGGTAAAATATAAGCTAAAAAATGATTATCGACCCAGCCACGACAAGATATTGTATAGATAATCAGTTAGGAAAAATGGGAAAAAATCGGAAAAATCGTAGAAATATCACAAATTCCAGATATTTAATGAAAAATGAGGCCCCAGGCAGCACGCGTCGGTGTGGCCGAGTCGTTTTGTGAAAAAATCAGCCGTTCTGAAGCGATCTCTCGTAGATAAATTGTCGATTTAAAAAAAAACTCGGTAGTGCATTTGGACCATCAGATTTTGTCCTGATTTGATCCAACGGTCCAGATTTCGTTCTCCTTTTTAAATGCATCCAACGGTTATATTTTTTTATCCAACGGTTGATTTTAAATCTGAAGCTTGATCTAATGGTCCAGAATGATTTCTAACGGATATATGATGATCAACGATTGGTGAACGAAAATCAAATCGATTGTTAGAAATAAATCTGCTTGGTTTTGACAATCTAATGGTTATTTTGACTCAAAATTTTTATAAATACCCATAAAATCATACAATTTCATTTCACAAACTCATCCATCACATCTAAGCTCCAATTTGACCCTCAATTATTTTTTATTTGTTCTTTATCCTAATATTTTGAAGATCTTAGTGAATTAAGGTATGTTTCTTTGTGAATTAATTTTGTTTTTATGCATATTTTATTTTTAATATATCTTAGTTTTATTTTGGTGTTGAAGTAGTTTATAATAAATATTTTTATACTATAGCTTTATTTTAGTTTAATTTGATAATAATAAATTAAGTTAGATGCCTGCTCTTAATGAAACTTAGATATTACACATCCTACTATTCAACAATTATAATTATGTAATGTTAGAAATTTAGATCTTCTTAGATATCTTAGAAATATTATTTTAGTTCATAATATTACGAACTAATATAATTTTTAGTTAATTAATTATATTATTTATTTGGTTAATAGTACATTAATTTTGAAACATATTTATATTATAATCTTATTTTAGTAATTCGAAACATATTACTTACATTAAATTTTAGTTATACAATGTTTGAAACTTAGTTATAATTAAATGTTAGAAATTTAGATCTTCTTACTTAGATATCTTAATAATATTATTTTAGTTCATAATATTACTAACCCCATATAATTTTAGTTAATTAATTATATTAATTATATTAGTTATTTCTATAATCTTATTTGTAGTTATATAATGTTTTGGCTGTTTTATATACTATAATCTTATTTTAGTAATTTAAAACATATTACTTACATTAGAATTTGAATTATATAATGTTTAAACTTGAATCTTAGACATATTTAATGTTAGAAATTTAGATTTTCTTAGATATCTTAATGATATTATTTTAGTTCATAATATTACTAACTAATATAATTTTTAGTTAATTAATTATATTACTTTTTTAGTTAATAGTACATTAAATTTGAAGCTTATATTTATATTATAATCTTATTTTGAAAGTAATTTGAAAACACTATTACTTTGACTAATTTAGTTATATATTTGAAACAGTTATATTAAATGTTAGAAATTTAGATCTTCTTACTTAGATATCTTAATAATATTATTTTAGTTTCATAATATTACTAACTAATATAATTTTTAGTTAATTAATTATATTAATTATAATAAGTTATTTACTATAATCTTATTTTAGTTATTTAATGTTTGAAACATTTTTATACTATAATCTTATTTTATTAATTTGAAACATATTATACAATTAGACAAACCTGCTTATTAACTTAGATCTTACTTTTATGTTAACTTACATTTATATAATGTTATTATAATGATATCATATTATATTATCACATTGATTCGAATTTCATTTTCAATAAAATCACATGTGTTTATAGAATGGCTAGTGAAATTAGGCAGAGATCTTACATGGAGAATTTATTACTTTTAACTGGAGGGACATAAAAATGGAACAATTTGCAATTGTGGTTTAAGCATAAAGAGGTGGTGGAATTGCACAAACACCGAGTTTCACACATCACATACGGATCCCTATTCAAATACTAAGAAGTGTCCAAATATGTCGCCGAAAGTAAAACAAGAATTTAAGCATCTTTTAGATCATAAAGTAAACAAGCGAAAAAGCCAGCATTATGGAAGAAATTCGGTAAGCCACGAGCCTGCGATGGGAAGAAAACATCACACACTCTGTTGTTGATGATGTGGGGAGGGAGGAGGAGGGTGATGAGGATGTGTATATGTCAGGTTGACATCCGCCCCAGTGGTAGAGATGAATGCTCAGAAGCCGTGCGATGCATGGGGCTAAGTGAATGGAGCGAGAATAGGTTGCGAGTTTATGAGAGGCAAAAGAAAAATAGGTAAATAACATACCTAATTCATTTTCACATAATTATGTATAAAATAAAGTTATTTTATTTTATTTTGCATAATGCAATAAGCAAGTCTTCATCAGTGATATCAAGACATATACAAGATCTAAAATATTCGATCATCTTGGATCCATCTCTTGCTATTGCACCATCATTTTACAAGTCTTCGATTACAAAACAAAAAAGCATAAAAAATATGTTCAAAGGTGGTTCAACCAAGGAAACAATGGGATAATTGATTAGCAAGTTCTTCATATATGAAAGTGTTCCACCTCAAAAAGCGGACTCACACCATTTTAAGAACATGATTTTTGGTGCACAACAAGCATATTTGTCTAATTGTCTAATATGTTTTAATAATGACATTATTATCTTAAATTATGATTGCAAATTTGCAACCACTAACCAACTTTTCTTTAATTATATATGTAGGGATGGGCATCGAACCACTATCTCTATATGAAATCAAAAGCAAGTACTTGGAAATGGAGTATAAAGACATGGAAGCCTATGTCAACATACAAAGGGAGAAATGGGAGACATATGGATGCACAATTATATGCGATGGATGGACCAGGCCAACCAAATTGAGCATAATTAATTTCATGGTATATTCAAAAGGAAGCATAATTTTCCTTAAATGTATTGATGCATCAGATAAGATTAAAGACAAGAAATACATATATGGTTTGTTGAAGGACGTTATTAAGGAAGTTGGAGAAGCAAATGTGGTGCAAATTGTAATAGATAATGGATCGGCTTATTTGCTCAATAAGGGAAAGTTGTTGATGAAGAAATCTGATATGCTAGACTCCATGTGTAGCACACTGCATTGATTTAATATTTGAAGACATTGGTAAAAGGGATAGTGTTGCTCAGTTGATCATGAATGGCCGAAAGATAACCAAATTCATTTACAATCATGGTTGGTTGCTTACAAAAATGCGGCAAGTTCGGCATCTGGGATGAATTTACAGCTGAAACTTCTGCCTTTGGCCAGTCTTCTAAAAAAGAGGGTTGATTTGAAGAAAGTCTTTATTAGTAATGAATTGGCATCTCACAAGCTTAGTCGGACAGAAGTTGGACATGAGGTTGAAATGCTCATGTTTGATCATGAATATTGAGAGAATATGGAGAAGCTAGTGTCCATCTATGAGGCACTATACACAATGCTTCACATTATTGATTCAGAAGTCGTCCCAACCATGCCATTTGTCTACGAGTTGATTCGGTTGATGAAGGCAAATTTAGATCAACTCAAAGCTAAAGAGTGGGTGAAACATATCATCGTAGATTGTTGGGATAGAACCCTTAAGCATTGATGAGTATCTTAAATATTCATTTTATCCCTATGCTTTAGTTAGTTTTTCTAGTGTTTTTATGTTAAATAAGTGCCCTAATGCTGTAAAAGTTCATACTTATGATCAGGTCATCCATTTGGTGGAATTATGCAAAATTGGTGGAAAAACTGCTATAGAAAGCGACTACTATATTTGACATTTCAGATATCATATGAGCTCCAATTGAAGCAAGCTTTATATATATGGATTCTAAATTTCAAGATCTTTCCAGGGATACCAGGAACACCAAAATTGGAGTTCGAATAAAGAAGTTATGCAAGTTCCAAAACTTGAAGAAAATTAGCAAACATTGCAGCACCTTCAGCAGGAAAGGATACTTAATTTTGACGTTTTCAGACATCATATGAGCTCCTATTGCATCAAGCCATATATCAATGGATTCTAAACTTCAAGAGCTTTCCAAAGGTACCAAGAACACTAAAATCAGAGTTTAGATGACAAAGTTATGATCTTGCAGTTGGAGAAGCAGGGGGGGGCGCGACAGCGTGCGGCGGTCGAGAATAGCGTTGCGGCGTTGGCGGCGAGCATCCGGCGATAAAGCGTTGCTGCCTACATCCGACGTTCGGGGTTGGTTTTGGGTGGATTTTTAGCCCATTTTGAGCCCATAATGGAGGGTTTTAAAAGCTCACACTCGAGGAATCGAAAGGAGGAGGATTTGCGACAGATTTTGGAGCTTTTTAAAGGGGAAAATCTTGAAGAATAAGGGGATTGAAGAAAAGGAGATGACGCTTTCACTCAAAATCATTTATTCTCATCCTCTTTCTTTGTTTCTCTCTTTTTTGATGCTTTTCTTTGACTTAGAGATGTTCTAGATTTATTCCTAGGTTTTTGTTGCAGCCTTGCTACTTTAATGGATTAATGGCAATGGGTAATTACGTTTTCATTATATGGATTGATTTTATCTCGACTTTATCTATCTCTATATTTTATTTACATGGTAGTGTTGTATTAACATTGGCGTGTTTCTTTGGGAGCATGAGATCGAGATGATGACCCTAAGGGATATGAATAGAAGCGACACTTGGTGTCCCGACGAATAGAATATTAGGTTCAGTGTAGCCTTAGGGTTTAAACATTTAAGCGTTTTGGGGTCAGGGTTGGCTGAGATGCAGCCCTGCGGCGAGATAGGTAAATATATCTCGAGAGAGAATATCTTGTAGGCACGATCAACCCGTCAGCGTAAATAAATTAATATAGTGAATGAATAATATATTTAGGTTAAAATTCATCGAGTGTGGCAGGTGAAGGCAAAACCCTAGTTTTCATAATTAATTGATTTAACAAATAATATAGGATTAGTTTTCCTTTTTATTAATAGAAATTCAGAGTTTAAGTCGGATAATATTATAAGACCAGTTATTAGTCAACGCCTCCCCATGGATCAATATCATGCTTAGGTACCTTATATTGCCAGGCAACGCGTGCACTTGCGCACATAGGCGTACACATTTTACACATCACGCTTCCGGCCTATCAAGCATCCTCTTTATGCAGTAGGTAATTAATTAATATCCTCTTCCCCGATATTCATATTTAATAATATTATGTTAATATTATTATCACATACTAATTCTCAATAACTATTATGACATCTTATCTAAATCAAATTTCAATATAGACACACAAGTTGGTTTGTAACCCTAAGCTACTTCAATTTGTTCGTGACGTTTCCTCAATTAGATCTAATGCTAAAGGCCTTTGTAATTTTGGAAATGAGGTAAAATTAATGAGTTTCTAATTCTAATTAATTGATTCAATTTATTCGTTGATTTTTATTTTAGATTTTTGACATTTTGAATTCCTGACTTATACTATTTCGTGATGCAAAAAAAGGATTTGGTGATTGGGCAGCAATAGCATTAAGATCAAAAATGGTTTCTGGTGAGTGTTAATTCTCATTATAAGTAAATTTTATAACTATTTTATTATTATATATTGAATATAAGTAATTTTTATTGCAACTGGATGGTGGTTTTTGTATGGAAATCACGCTCCAACATTAAGGGATTTGGCCTTTAAGGTTCTTTCCCAAATCGCATCATTTTCAGCGTGTGAAAAAAATTAGACCACATTTGCTCTAATTCATACCAAACAAAGAAATCGGCTTGCTTACTCGGCTCCAACAATTGGTTTTTTGTTATTACGACATGAAAATAAAGATACGTGATATGGAGGCAAAGACCGATAAAGTTTCCAAAAATAATTTTCTCGATTTACTTGAAATTTAAACTGAGTTTGGTGAAGAAAACGAGAATCAACTATTTCAATGGGTTAGACCTCTCCATTTAGATGATGAAGATGGAAATCTTGATCCACAAATTGCTGCACATGTTCGAGAAGTAGGTGTTAATGTTGAGTGGGTTTTATCTGAAGAAGTTCATTTTAGTCAAGACACGAGGGACTCATTTCAACCCGTTGTTACTTATCGACCCTCTTTTGATTCAAGTGTTGAACATAGTAGTAGAGCAAATTTTGCTGATACTTCTACTACAGGTTATGATGGCTCAAGAGGAGAGGGGACCAATGATGGTAGTGATACTGGAAATGATGGTGGGGATATTGCGAGATCCCGCAAGCAAAGTCAATGTTAATTGGGCCCGTTCACGGTGAAGATGATTTCACACATGCTGCAGGAATGAGGCCATGGGGTCTGGAGAGCCCGATCTGGGTATTAGACCCATTGGAAACTCCATATAGATGAGACAACGAGAAGGATAACACCATCTGATGAGGATTCGTTTTCGGCCGGTTTGGTCGATAGGTATTGGAACTCAGCCGGTGATTCATCGAATGAGGGCAACATATTTCTCCCTTATACAATGAGTTATAGGTAAGCCTTCTTCACAACCTTCAGGTTCTGGTGAAGAATATGGAATGATTATCCTCATGATCCACAAATGTGTTCAAATTCCATATCCAAATACTGACAAGGATTTCAAACGAGCATGTGGGTGAACCTCGAGTTTCCTATCCATGGAGAGGCTGTGGGTAGGAGTCAAAAGATTTATGCATGGCATGTTTGAAGTTACAATCAATATTATCGGAACACCATGTCTTGGTATGAATAATGTCTTCATCAAGATGGGATCCCTTTATCAAATAATGTAATGGAGTCATATCCGTCTTCATTTTGGTTTTAAATGACTATTGTAATGTAATTTCTCGATAAATTATAATGAATATCGTCTTCAAAAATTGTATATATGGTTATTTATGTCTTTTTTATAGTTCAATAAATCATTTCCATGAATTTGAAAGTATTTTTGTTAATTTTTGTTTTACCGATATTGTTGTCAAAATATCCACCGATATTTTCCGATATATCCGTAAAATCCAAGTACCGAAATTTTGTTCCTTGCTTCTGATTACCATTATGTCGCAACATTCACTTCTTTGTCAAAACATTTATCATTCAATCCCTCTCATTTTGTGTCACGACAAAGTTGTGAAATGTTACGACATTCTTCATTTCTAGCTTGAGTTCAGCGTCATCTTTGTTGCGACATAGTATCTATTGGTTCCCTTGAACTTATGTCGCGACATTTCTACCTTAGCCAATTGTTCTCTTCTTTTCTTATTGGATTTGCTTATTTTGCATTCAAAACTTGCAAAACACAATGTTGGTAAATATTCCATAATTCAGCATTAAAATGAGTCATAAACTTCCAAAAATATTCCAAAAAAATGGACTAAAAATAGATGAGTTTAGGACTCATCAAATTTTCCCAAACGTAAAGTTTTGCTTGTCCTCAAGCAAAGAAAAGAAAATTTTGTTTTTCCTTAAACAATTAAGCTTTTGTTTTTAAGGACATTTTTCTATTCTGCCCTAGACATGTTTTCTCTTGAATCCACAATTTTGCCGGAAAAATAAGTTAGTTGTAAAATTATGTTTAAACAAGTTTCCCAACCAAAACAAGGAAGATTTTCAAGTAAATTCACTAAACAGGCAAATAATTCCTATGGCATAAATAGTTTAATTATTTAACCCTGATCTGTGAGTGTGTGATGGTCTTCTCTCTTTTTCATTGGCAGATTAATTAATCTTCTGAGACAATACTCAAATTATAAACTCCTCCTTGATTCTTCTAAGTCTCATATGCTTGTTTGTTGTATTAATCTCCACTAATGTAGACATGTACCACCTTGAATCAATTAGAGATTTTGGAAGCATAATGTGTGGCTTAGATGTCGGATAGATGAATGGACAATTTAAGCTCAATTTTACCCAGATTCCACTTACAACTCAAACCTATTGCCTTCATTCTTCATCCTTGACTTGTTCCATTGATTTCATTTCTTAAACATCCCCTAAAATTGTTTGGTGCAATCATGCTGCATACTTTCTATTTTGATGTTTTTCTTGACCACATCCATACTGTTGATTATATTCCTCATATTAAAAGCTTTTTCACTTTTCATTTTCTATCAAGGTTTATGGAACAATTCAATGTTTTGTCTTTTTAAGCTTTCTACCACCCTTAGCGAACTTTGGGTTAGTAACTCTTATACCAGTTGGCATTAGGGTACTAGGTGTTGAAACACCCTTACAAACTTAATTGCTCAAGAGAGGAGGGCTACAAGACAAAACTCATTCCACCTTGATACTTTGACTTTTCAGAAGCTTCTTTAACGTTTCTTTTCATCTTTCCTCATCTCAATTGGTTGTCCTTTCTCAACCCTTCTTATCCTCTTTCACGATTCGAAATAATATTCCCCCACACTTGTCCTCTTCTATTATTGATGTATCTGTCATGCAATCTAGGCAAATAAGGGTTCTTTAAAGTAGGATTAGATTTAAGGGAGGATTTTGGCTTTTCATTTGCTAGTTGGTGATGAAATTGGTTGTTGGCTCTGTAACACCCCGAAATATACCCTAGCAGTTTTCGGACTTGTTTAGGGTATATTATAAGCTAAATATGAATTTAGGAAATATAAAGCAGAGACCGAATTAATAATAAAGCGAGGGTAAAATGGTCATTTACCTTGAGGACCTAGTGGTCATAAGCTGGGAAAGACTAAGTTTAATGTCTAAAATGCTTAAAAATGAAATATAAATAGAAGAAGTTATGGGATTTAAGGCAATTAGAGAAAACATGGAATAGAAATAATAAAGAATGGAAGAGGCTTAGGGTAAATAGAGAAAAGTGTTGAAAAATGTAAAGGCAAACATGGCCTTAACAACCTAATGGGATAAGAGCAAATGTCTCTCATTTTTTGAGAGACTAGGCATAGAGAGAGAGGAGAAGGAAAGAGAGAAAGAAGAGGAAGAGGGAAGAAGAAAGAAGAAAGAGAGAAGAAGGAGAGAAGTTCAAGCAAGGCAGGTATGGGCTATGAATTCATGACTCTGCACAGTGCATGATTAGTAGCTTGCCCCCAAACCTAGGGTTTTGATAAAGTTCATCAAACATGGGTTTCTTGTTGGCATTTGATTTTCTAGGGTTTTGATAGGATTTCATCGGCAAAAAATTATTGAGAGTAAGGTGGGTAAAACCCACAATGTCTGAAAAACATGAAATCCTCCCTTTGAGGTTGGATTCATGGTTTTAATTGCAAAGTATAAAGGAGTTTGGGTTAGGTAAACCTAACAAATCCTTATGTTGTTTATGTATGGGTTATGACCATTATAGATTTGTTTTTGGGAGTAATTCATGAAAAGTTTTGAAGAAAGATATGTAATGAAAAATGAATTGAGTAAAATTGAGATTTCAAGATGAATTTGGAGTGGTTTTGAAGTGTATATAAAGTATTGAGTTGATTTGGGTAGCAATCTATGGAAAAAGTGAAGAAACACCCACATTCTGGGCAAAAGTGGTATGGGTGCAGGTGGTGTTACTGTTTTTACTGACGACGTTAGTATTTTGGCCATAACTTTATCATTTCTGATCAGATTTGGTGATTCAAGTTTCTGGTTAAATTATACGCCAGAAAGAACAAACATGGGAAATAGGTACCTTCAAATTCACGAGTTCTATGTGGCTTTGAAAATTCACTCAAAGTGGGGCCATGTTCAAGCAAATTTCTGGTTCTGTTTTTTGAACATAGAGTAGTCCGGGTTGTTTAGGACATAACTTGAGTTTCGGTGCTCCGATTTGGGTGATTCAGTTAGAAGACATCATAGCTTCAAATTAGTACAAAGAAAAAAATGTCAAATGTGAGAAGTTAAGATCCCGAAAGTGACAAAAGACAGCGGTACAACTGGCTTCAACTTTGCGGAGTCTTTGTAAGTTGCTGATTTTTGTCACGGCTTGCAACTTGCATAACTCCTTCGTTAGGACTCCATTATGGGTATTCTTGGACTCTATGGAAAGCTCATTGAGTCTAGAATCTAACCATATTCTAATTAATGGCATTTGGTGCCCACATCTTGTCTAAAAATTGAATTTTTGTACCAAGTGTACTAATCGCTTGGTTAAAGTTAATTAGAATACAAGGTAAGAAATGATGTAGATATGAACAAGAAATGCAACATGTATAAATGTGTTCATGAAACATGAATGTGATATGGAAAAATGAAATTGAATTGAAACATGAATCTGAATATGAAAGACAATATGTCAAAGACATAATGTGGATTAAGTTATATATGATTATTATCATATAACGAGAAAAGGTAATAATAAATGATATGGAAAGGCTCCTTGATTGATCAGTTACCTTGAGTTCTATTTGTAAAAATATATATGTATGTATATATATATATATATATATATATATATATATATATATATATATATATATATATATATATATATATATATATATATATATATATATATAATTTGAATTATTATATTAATGTTTGTCATACATAAATGACATGAAGACAAATGTGATTATGATACGAAGTTATGAATGCTATTGAAATATATATAAGTATATATATAGATATTGATTTGAATTATTGTTATTCAGTAATTTGTCATACATTATGCATGTATGCGTGTATTTGAACTATAAAGTGAAACTGCGCTAAAGTAAATTGATTTGAAATGTAACCATTGAACCAATAACGCAGCGGGATTCCTGTGAATTCGTCATGAGAGTAATGCGTAAATATTGAATGTGAAATCTATTTTATTGAATGACCAACAGCAGTGGGATTCCTGGCCCGAATTCGTCATGAAGGTACTTGTATTCTTGAATGTGAGATCACATTGCTCTTGAATGACAAACATGACATGATTCACCAAGCGCGAGTCTGTCGTGAATGTCGGCTCTATAGCCATATGTGAAATGGTAATGAATGTGAAACCACATTGCTACTGAATGACAAACATGACCAGGGATTCACCATTGAATCGTGTGAATGTCGACTTCTATAGCCATTATGTGAAATGGTAATATTGAATGAAAATTACATTGCCCTCTTTGAATGACAAACGGAATGGGATTCATAAATGAATGCATGGTAGATATCATTATAACATATGTGAAATGGTAATATTGAATGCAAAATCACATTGCTCTTTGGAATAAGCGGGGCCGGGATTCCTGGCCCGGAATTTGTCGTGAATGTTAACTTCTATAGCCATATGTGAGATGGTGATATTGAATATTTTGAAATCACATTTGCTCTTGAATGACCATGGTGAGATTCATAATTAGATCTATCGTGAGCGTTAACTTCTATGGCCATATGAGAGATGGTGATATTGAATGGTAAATCATTCTTCTTGAATGACAAGCGGGGCGGATTCACCAACTGGTCTATGCGTGAATGTTAACTTTATAGCAGCCATATGTGAGATGATGATATTGAATGCAAAATCACATTGCTACTGAATGACAAACGGGGCCGAGATTCTGGCCCGAATCTGGCCGTGAATGTCGACTTCTATAACTATTTGTGAAATCACAATAGAAAAGTGAAAAATGACATTAAAAATTGTATTTGTTTAAGTATCTTTTACACTGAATATGTACAAAGAGGCATTGGCTTTTTGTAAATGCGCATTAAATAGATATTGTGATCCTTGCCAGTTTGCTTACGATATTATATGAGATTCTTAGGAAATGAAGTGCTTTAATAATTAAGTTTAAATGAATATACAACCAAACATGTTTTGGAAGAAGATAATTGAAATAACTAAGAATGAAAAGACTCAAAACTGGGATATCAGCAGATTAAGTCGAGGATTGGGTGTATGTTCTTTAGCAAAAGTTTAATAAACCCCAGTAAATATTTTTAGTTGATATCAAATGCAGGACTCGACTTGGATTCGCGTAGAATTAAGTGGATTGGTCATGTTACTTTGAAAATGAAAATTTAATAAAACGATAACTAAAAGAATTAAACGAACATCCCGGATCATGAAATGTAATTGCTAAAGGGATTTGATTAATGGCTTCGGCCGTGATAATGATATGAGTCTAATATGTATCGGTATCAGTCTGAATTGACCCTGTATGTATTTGATATGACCTTGATCTGTTCCGATTTGCCATTGTAGATGTATAAGTTTGTTTTGAATATGATCTGACATGCCATACATGTAGAAGATATGAATTGAAACTTGTAAAATGCATGACACATGGATGTGATCTTGTGTGATAATGATATGGAACACGAAAAGGATAAAAACTTACATGTGTAATATGATATGGTTAAGTCACACATAAGAATAGGCCGTTATATGCATAGGAAAGTAAATGTAAAAAAGATTGTGGCCAGCGAGTATTGTTATTGAGTAAATTCTTGTCACATATGTTCCCACTAGCGTAAAGCTGCCGCACGGTGTTCAATCCGTGTGGTCGAAAGAAGGAGATAAGAAGAGACGAGGACATTCCACACAGTGATCACTGGATATCTCAAATATGGTGCTCTGACCTTGTTTTCCAGCGATCTACGATGTTTGTATTGAACATATAGTATAAGTGTTTGTATAAGTAAATAGGACTTAGTATATGTGTATAGATTTTGATGGACACCACTCTGGTGGTAGTTCTTTTGTAAATGTAAATGATTTTTTTGTTATTACAGAAATTGTTTGTATACCTGGTATAAGTTTAGCTACGAAAAAAAAAAATAAAGTGTTAAGGTCGTTACATGGTTTAGCACCCTAACTAGGTTCGGATTAGTGATCGGGTCGGATCGGGGTGGGCGTGACGAGCGAATAAGGAACTAATATATATGTATATACATATGCATATTATAAGGGTAGGCTTTAAGAGGCTCAAACTTCCAAGAATGGCCTATATCATTTCTTGTTAGTGGTATTGCCTAGGATTTTGCCTTGACTAATAATCTAACAAGTTCTAGGACTATTTGGAGATTAAGCTATGATGGATCCCAGAAGATGTCCTTAATCTAAGCACAATTTGTTTTAGAGGTACTTTTGACCATGTTCATTGTTTATCAGGATTTTTAATAACTAAACTGTTTACAAAAACATAATTATAAGTCTTATTTGTTCCATCATTTGTTTAAATCTTCATTAGTCTTGAAGTTCGACATGTTATTATTAACTTTACAACTTCCTTTTTCAATTCATTTCATCCTACCCCAATTTCATCAATAAAAGTCTTGTTTTGTTTCTAGACATGTTGCTATGTTGTTTTACCAATCAAAAGCTTACTTAAATCAAACCATTCAATTCAGAAAAATTTGACATAGCAACAATTCAATTCAATCATCATTCAAATTCCATCAAACAATTCACAACTACTCAACAAATAAACCTAGGAAAACTGGTTTCCATTATTCAGCAAAGCTAATCAACTAAAAAAAAATCATCAATCTTTATTTATTTAAAATCAAGAAATGAAAAAAAAATAAACATAAGCAAAATGCAAGATGCAAGAGGAAAATGGACACAAATGTTTGCAACTGATTTTTCATTTAAGTTTTCATGTACAAGGGATTTAGTTACAAAGAGAGAGAAATAAGGGAGGAACAACATGGTAAGTCATTTTGAGGATTTGAGAGCTTTTTTTCTTTATATTTTCCATCTTCAAATATTCTTCAACTTCCTACCCTAAGAGTTAGTTCCTTCTTTTCTGTGTTGTACTAGAGGTTTTGTTGCAGAGATGGTTCTTTATAAGATTTCAAGAGTATTTCTCCTGGATTCAGGTTAGAAAAAGGTATGGGAGGGTTTATGACATCCTGAGGCACTATTGTGTAAGGTATACAGTCGAATATTCTAATTTGTGGAAGTGGCACTTTCTGCCTAAGACTGTCTTCATAGCCTAATCCAAAATATTTGCATTGCTCTCTGTAAGTTCACTGCCTCTTAGCCAATGATTCCATGAGTGTTCTATTGTTTACTTGCTCTTGAGTCATTAGTCTAAAGCTTTCTTTGCAATGTGCAAGACTATTCAGCAATCTACGTCCCTCGATTCAGGTACCTTCATGGCATTGTCTATCTCTGACATTTCAACAGCCCGGCTTCATGTATTCCTTGCTTTCGCCCATAAGGCTACTTCTATATCTCTTATCAATGTTCTCCATTTTATATCTCTCTTTTCCAATTCTACCCTCCATTCTAAATCCCTTTGCTTTATTTCTTCTTCCCAATACTGATCTCTTTTTCTCAATTCCTTATCCATATATTCGTCTCTAATCTGCAGTTGCAATTTCAGTTGTATATCCCTTTCTTGCATTTCTTCCCTCATTTGTTTCAACATCTCCTTCCTCAATTTTCAGATTATCGCTTCCGTCGATGTAGCCTCAACCTGCCTCCCGATGGGTTTCTCTTACATCCGGGAGATATTCCGCATGGGGCTCAAGCTTCCCCGCACCAGACACTCGAAATATACCCTAGTCGTTTTCGACATGTTTAGGGTATTTTGTAAGCATAATTTGACTGTTTCGTGAGTTAAATGCGAAACACGGAAACGAGAGACCCGGAAAGTTACAAAACTTAAGGACAAATATGTAAATCGTTCAAAAAGGGGCTTAAAAGTTATAATTTGAAAAGACTATGGGCCAAAGAAGAAATAATAGAATTGTTATGTAATTCCTGTGAAGATGAGAGGCCAAAAGCAAATAAGCAAACTTAACCCAAAATGGTTTTTAAAAAGGGCCAAACAAGGCCTTAACAAATCTGAATTTAAAGACCAAATTGGTCTCATTTGTGGAGGAAAAACGTGGGAGAGGAAGGAGAAAGAGAGAAGAAGAGGAAGCAGGAAGAGGAAAAAGATGGAGTCAAGATCACAAAGCAAAGGTATGGAAACTGAATTTATGTATGAATTTCCATGCTTTGATGGTTATAATCTTGCCCAAATCTAGGGTTTGTGCTAGGGTTTCATCTTAACCCAAAAATGATGGCAAGTAAGGTGGGTAAAACCACATATGGCACAAGAAGCTCATGAAATCCTCTCTTTGAGAATGAATTCATGGTTAATTGAGAGTAATTGAATTAGGGTTTAGAATAAACCCTAACTAAACATCATGTTTGGTTTCGAGATTGATCATAACCCATGTGGGAATGATTTTTGGGTGTGAAATTCATGAGATTTTAAGATAAGAAATGAAAGATGAATTGAATAGAAAAGAGATTCCAAGGTGAATTGGAAATGATTTTGAAGTGTATATGAAGTATAGATTTGGTTTGGGATGGAAAAGTGCATGAAAAATGGGAGAAAATACACATTCTGGGCACTTTTCGGAGACTTGTACCGGTACAAGTTGAACTTGTACCGGTACATTTTCGGTTCTGGTCATTTTTGGTTAACTTGTACCCGGTACAAGCAGACATGCACTGCAGACAACCCGTCTGCCTTCCCGCTTTCGACCGGGCCAGATTTTGGCCATAACTTCCTCTTCTATCCGATTTGGAGGATTCAAGTGGCTACGCAAATGTATTCTCTGCTGAGAACAAATCTTAAAGAATAGGCATCGCCAAATTCTGATCCTATGGTCTAAAATTCACTCAAAGTGGGACCATGTGCAAACCAAATTCGTTCCATTTTGAACATAGAGTAGTCCCCGGTTGTTTCTGGACGTAACTTAAGTTCCGGCGGTTCGAATCGGGCATTCCGTGCCGAATAGAACCCTTAGCACCTAGCTTATAGAAGCACAACAAAGAACCAGTGTCAAATATGGGAGACAAGGCACTGAAAATTAATATTGCAAACTGTCCCCTAAAATCTGGCATCTAATTAGTCGGGCATGAAAATGCCATAACTTGAGTTTAGATGATCCGATTGGCTTGATTCCAATTCCTAAGAAACGTAGATGCATCGAGGGACAAGAATACATGAACATGAATATGAAAAACAAGATGTCATGATCACAGAATATGATTAAGAAAGGTTATAAGTTCTGAAAGACATATGATCATATGACTACCTAGTGACCAAAGAATGAATGAGCCGATCGCCCCGATTAGTACTTCTGCATTCCCGATTAGTGCTCGTACCGGATTAGTTCTTCAGACTTGATTAGTGCTACGACACTCGCTCAAGATTTCAGATTCTCGCCGGTGCTATGGCACCCCAAGCATCAGATCGTACCTTCTCGTACTTATTGTATTATGCCCTACTCATTTCTTATAATCGGGTCTAGGGGTACGATTGCATATATGATAAGACATTGAATAAAGAATAAGAGTAAAGATCCGAAAGTACCTCAGACTGCTCGTAGTACCTACGTACCCTCGCATCTAATTGCTTCCCCTGTGAGTACCCACGCACCCTCGTCTCGACAAGCCGTAGTACCCACTCGCACCCGTACCCGAGCAAGCCCCAAGACCTTAAGGGTACTCCCAGATCCGATTATGCTCAGAGTACCCATGTGGGTACTCGTAGATTTCATCGCCCCGTAGTACCTACCGTACCCCCAGATTTGATTAAGTTCCGTAGTACTTACGCGTACCCTCAGATCCGAATAAGTCCTGCTCCGATTAAGTCCTCGTAGTACCTTCTCGTACCTCGTATCTGAACAAGTTCCGGGTGAGTACCTACGTACTCAGATCTCGATAAGTCCCGTATCCGGGAGGTCCCTGTAGATTTGAATAAGTCTCAGAGTACCACGTACTTATGTATCCGAATAAGTCCCTGATCTCGATAAGTTCCAGAGTACCTAAGGGTACTCTTGTATTTAACAAGTCCCGTAGTACCTACGCACTCATGTATCCGAATAAGTCCCGCTCTCTATCTGAGTTCCGTAGTACCTACGGGTACCCCTTATCCAAATAAGTTCCATTCAGATCCGATATTCCTCAGAGTACCTACTTCGGTACCTGCGTATCTTAATAAGCTCTCACCGCTCGATAAGTTCCTCAGAGCACCCACTGCACTCGTATTTGATTAAGTTCCTCATTTCAGATCTTATTAAGTTCCTGTAGGTACCTACTGCACTCATTCGATTAAGTTCCTCAGTAGCACTCCAAGGGTACTTTGTCTCAAGAACATAAGTATAAGTTCTGTAGTACCCATGGGTACTTCGTATCGGTAAAGCAAGTACCGCTTCCAGAAAATAAGTATAAGTCCGTGAGTACCTACGAGTACTCCCGTATCGATAAACAAGTATAAGTCCAAGAGGGTACCTAAGGGTACTCTCGTGATCCCGTAAAATAAGTAAATGCATCCGTTTCAATCAGACTCGCTCCGGACTAATGTCCATATGTGATATGTATCTGTATACGTCTGATCTGACCCCGTATGTGATACGATTATGATTAGTTCCGACTTATTGTACATACGGGTACCTTCGCACAAAGATAAGTCCGTATAAGAATAAGTTCTGCAATATCGTGCGATATGTCTGCATTTCGCGATATATCTACTGCACCTCCGAATAAGGGTAAACGCCGTGAGTATAAGGATAAGTTCTATAAATTTCCTACGGAGTCCCGAATGAACGAAGTCCGTTATAAGTAGTCCCGATAAGATAAGTTCTATAAATCTCCCACGGGAGTCCCGAATGAACGTAAGTCCTGTTATGCAAGTAGAAGTCCAAGATAAGATAAGTTCTCAGAATTCCTACTTCGGAGTCCCAATGAATGTAAGTCCGTTATAAGTAGGAAGTCCCCAGATAAAGATAAAGTTCAGAATCTCTACGGAGTCTCGAACGAATGTAAGTCCGTTATAAGTAGAAGTCCTGCATAAGATAAGTTCAGAGTACCTACTCTGCAATTCCTGCATTCCAAAATAAGTATAAGTCCAGTAGTACCTAAGGGTACTCTCGTATCCGAAAGACCAGTATAAGTTTTGTAGTACTTACAAGTACTTCCGCATAGTTAATAAGTTCAGAACTCCTACTTTTATCCCGAATAAACATAAGTCCATGATATGAATGCATGCAATTTCTGATATTTGTTATGGTTATACACTTATTATAATTGTGTATATGCATGTGTTTCTGTATAAGAAATGTTTCCCACTAAGCGTAAAGCTTAGCACGGGTTTTTAATCCGTTTAGGTACAGGAGAAGACATCAGCAAACATCCGCATACAGCTGGGCTAACACACTTGTAAGGGTTCACTACATGTAGGTTCCGTGCTCTGATTTGTAATTGTAAAAGTACAATGTATTTGGTAAATGGGACTCAAGATATGTGTATGATTTGACACACCACTCAAAGGTAGTTCTTTTCTATCTCTATAAAAGTGTGGGCCATACCCATTGTGCCACGCTATTTTTAAAAAAAAAAAAATCAGGTCAAGAGTCCCAGTATTTGGTCTCGCGGTCCCGAACCGCTCGATCCGCCAATCTGAAGTTCTTAACGATCAGGGCGTGATGGGTGGTATCGAGCTCAGTTTAGGCGTCTTCTGACAAGTCTCTCGTATTGGCGACAAAATCAAGCATATAAATGTGTGTCGGGCCTAATGCTGGATGTCCTGTCCCAGATATCGAATAATGAATCAAAGATCAACCACTGCAATGATTAAGCACAGATAGAAGGCTCCTAATGGTTTCATGGCTCAAGTGAGAGTCACGCCTCCAAATTTTCCCAGAAAGATATGAAAAGAAAGGATATGATATAGAGCAAGCACATGTTAGGAGTGTGAATTTCTCGAGGACCCAAATTCTTAAGTAAGGGGTTAGAATTGTAACACCTCGAAATATACTCCTAGTTCGCAGATGTTTATGGTATTTGTAAGATAATTTGACTAAGCTTTGGAGTTAAATGCTAAACACGGAAACGAAGACCCTGAAGTTACAAAACTTAAGGACAACATGTAAATCGTCCAAAAAGGGGCTTAAAAGTTATAATTTGAAAAGACTATGGGCCAAAGAAGAATAATAAAGAACTGTTATGTAATTCCTAAGATGAGAGGCCAAAAGCAATGAGCAAACTTAACCAAAATGCTTTCTTAAAAGGTCAAACAAGGCCTTAACAAAATCTGAATTTAAAGACCAAATTGGTCTCATTTGTGGGAGGAAAACGTGAGAGAGTGAAGGAGAAAAGAGAGAAAGAAGAGGTACAGGAAGAGGAAAAGATGGAGCAGTCAAGATCGCAAAAAGCAAAGGCATGGAAACTGAATCTCTATGTATGAATTTCCATGCTTTGATGGTTATAATCTTGCCCAAATCTAGGTTTGTGCTAGGTTTCATCTAACCCAAAAATGATGGCAAGTAAGGTGGAAACCCCATATGGCACAAGTAGCTCATGAAATCCTTCGAGAATGAATTCATGGTTAATTGAGAGTAATTGAATTAGGGGCTTAGAATAACCCTAAACTCAAACATCATGTTTGGTTTGAGGATGATCATAACCCATGGGAATTAATTTTGGGTGAAATTCATGGAAAGATTTTGGAAGAAGATAAGAAATGAAAAGATGCAATTGGAGTAGAAGAGGATTCAAGTGCACCTGAAAGATTTTGAAGTGTATATGAAGTATAGATTTGGTCTTCCGGGATGGAAAGTGCATGAAAAATGGGAGAAAATACACATTCCGGGGCACTTTTCGAGATTCTTGTATCGGGCACAAGCTGAACTGTGCACTGCACATTTTGTCTCTGGTCATTTTTAATAACTTGTACCGGTACAGTTAGACATGTATCTGGCACAACCTGCTCGGGTTTTCCGTTTCGACCCAGCCAGATTTTGGCCATAACTTCCTCTTTCTTATCCCATTTGAGTGATTTAAGTGCTCACTAAAATAGACTTTAAGGAGAACAAAAACTTAAAGAATAGCATCGCCAAATTCTGATCCCAAGTGGTCTAAAAATTCACTCAAAGTGGGACCATGTGCAAACCAAATTCTAGTTCCAGCTAAACATAGAGGCCGGCCGTTTATCGTGAACCAAGTTCCGGTGCTCGAATTGGGTGATTCCAGTTGGAACAGGGAACCCCTTAGCACCTTAGCTTTATAGGAGCACAAAGAACCAGTGTCAAATATGGAGACAAGGCACTGAAAATTAATATTGCAACCGTTCCTTGAACTCAGACCTAATTAGTTGGCATGAAAATGCCATAACTTGAGTTTAGATGATCCGATTGGATTGATTCCAATTCCTAAGAAACGTAGATGCATCGAGGGACAAGAATACATGAACATGAATATGAAAAACAAGATGTCATGATCACAAAATATGATTAAGAAAGGTTATAAGTTCTGAAAGACATATGATCATATGACTACCTAGGACCAAAGAATGAATGAGGAACTGACGTCCCGATTAGTACTTCAGACTCGATTAGTGCTCCGCACTTCGACATTAGTACTTCTGCAGATTCCCGATTAGTGCTACGGCACTTCGCTCGCTTCTCAGATTCCACTGGGTGCTATGACACCCCAAGATCGTGATCGCACTTTCTAGTACTTATCAGACAGCCCTACTCATTTCTTATAATCGGGTCTAGTAGTCGACAAAACATATGAAAAGACATTGAATAAAGAATGGCAAAGATCTGAAAGTACCTCTCGCACTGCTCCGTAGGGTACCCACGTACTTCAGATTCGACAAGCTTTAGAAAATACCGGTACTCTCTCTCGCTCTAATAAGTTCTCAGAGTACCTAATGCGGTACTCCCTGCACCCGAGCAAGCCCCTGTAGTACCCATGTTCTCGTATCCGATTAAGCCTCGTAGTACCTATGGGTACTTTCGCATTTCATCAAGTTATGTAGTACCTACGGGTACTCCCGTATTTTGATTAAGTTCTCAGAGTACCTACGTACTTCGTATCCTCGAATAAGTCCCGTCTCCGATAAGTCCTCGTGAAGACCTTCCTCGTACTCAGACTGAACAAGTTCATTAGTACCTATGGGTACCCAGATCTGATAAGTCCCCGTGATCCGATAAGTCCTCAGATTTAATAAGTCCCGTATACCTTACGTACTTACGTGATCCAATAAGTCCCGATATGAGGTCTGGCGAAGACGGCAAGGGTACTCAGATTTGAATAAGTCCCGTAGGTACCCATGCGGGTACTCATGCGTATCCGAATAAGTCCCGCCTCTCGATCGCAGTTCCCGCAGTACCTACGGCACTCGTGACCAACAAGTCTGGCCCCCAGATCCGATTAAGTTCTCGTAGTACTCACGTACTCGCGTATCTTAACAAGTTCCGTCCGCCTCCGACAAGCTCGTAGTACCCACGGTACCCTCGCATTTGATTGCCTCGTCGGTATCTTATTATTGCTCTCACAGAGTACTCACGTACCCGTATTCGATTATTCCTGTAGAGTACCTAAGGGTACTTGCCCCAAGAACATAAGTATAAGTTCCGTAAAGTACCCATGGTACTCAGACGGCAGAAAGCAAATTCGCCTGCAAAAATAAGTATAAGTCCAAAGAGTACCTACTTAGGCAATCCGTATCGATAAAACTAGTATAAGTCCAGCAGTACCTAAGGGTACTCTCGTATCCGTGAAATAAGTAAATATCCGCTTCCGACTGCATCAGCTCGGACTAATGTTCATACCTGATATGTGATATATATGAAAAATCGATCTAACCCCGTATGTGAGCACGACATGATTAGTTCGACTCTATTGTACGACGTACCTTCGCACAAAGATAGTCCGTGGCAAGAATAAGTTCAGAATATCAAGATAATGCTCCAGATTTCGGGCGAGATCTACTTCGTACCCTCCGAATGCGGTAACCGGGCCGAGTATAAGGATAAGTTCTATAACTCCTACGAGTCGCAATGAATGTAAGTCCGTTATGCTAAGTCCCCGCATAAGATAAGTTCCTCAGAATCTCCTACGGAGTCCCGAATGAATGTAAGCGTGCTAGTAAGTATCCCGCATAAGATAAGTTCTCAGAGTACTTACGTACTCCCGCATTTCCAGAAATAAGTATAAGTCCAAAGAGTACCTATGGGTACTCCTCGCATCCCGAAAGACCAAGATATTTTGGCAAAGACTCCTACAAGTACTCCTCAGATAAGAATAAGTTCTGTAACTCCTACGGGAGTCCTGAATAAACATAAGTCCATGATATGAATGCATGCAATTTCTGATATTTGTTATGGTTATACACTTATTATAATTGTGTATATGCATGTGTTTCTGTATAAGAAATGTTCCCACTAAGCGTAGTTTAGCACGGGCTTTAACCGTGTAGGTACAGGAGAAGACATCAAGAAACATCCGTGATACACCGGGCCAACACACTTGTAAGGGTTCACTACATGTAGGTTCCGTGCTCCGATTCAGAATTGTAAAAGTACGCTTTGTATTTGTAAATGGGACTCGCATATGTATAGATTTTAATGGACACCACCCGGTGGTAGTTCTTTGATTCGTTATAAAAGGTGGGCCATACCCATAGGTGCCGCTGGTTTTTAAAAAAAAAAATCAGTCAAGAGTCCCAAGATTTGGTCTCGCCCCGAACCTGGGCTCGATCCGCCACCGGGTCGGACCGGATTTCGGGCGTGACAAAGATCTCGCCGCTTCCAGCCGGGCTTTCCACTATAACGGCTCATTTTCTCTTTCATCTCCATCTTCTTCTTCTGTTTCTATTTCCTCTCTTTCTCCTGCTCCCCTGCTTCGGGACCTCGTCACCCAAATAATGCATGGCAGCCCTGGAAAGGCGTCGCCCCCTCCCGGACCCCATTTACACTCCCAAGATGGCGTAGCCCTTGCGGATAAGAGGCTAGGTATGGGATCAAACCTCTGTATTTTCTTCTGTAGTAACTCATAATGGAGTTTTCAATTATCTTGCCCACATTGATTTTGTACCCCTTCAGCTAGCTACGTATACAGAGGTCGTTTAATTCTTTCCTCATTGTACTAAGATGCTTTTGATGCGGCAAATAATCAAATTCACGAAATAAAACCATACCTTAGCTTCCTTTGTCAAAGAACCTCTGGCAATGGATTCATGTGGGGTTTTCCTCGTTACCTTTCATTTGTTAGCAAGTCTACAATTTTCTAATACTCTGGCTCCTTTAATAGTTTCTTGCCCTTGGAACCATCTTTTTGCTCCTTCAGATTAAAAGTTTCATTTATCTTTTCTTTGCTAAAAGATATCCACTTTCCTCTAACGCACACTATCTTCCCTCTTACTCCCACCATGTTAGCATAAAACTCTTTAACCAATGCAACAAAGCCAAAATCTCAGGCTCTTCTACCAAGCACTGCCATCCTCTCTTCTCAATCATTTCAATAAAGGGTGAGATGAGCTTGTCAATCCTCTTTCGACAATGAAACTCTCTATCCTTTAGATTCTTTTCCCATAAAACGAAGGCTTTATCTGAAACGAAATCTCTTACTTTTCCATTCTCCGCTTCCTGTTCCAAACTTTTCAACTCCCTTTTCATTTTTCTTGTTCTTCAAGAGGGTTGCTCGGGCTTCTGTTCTTGCTTTTGGTCTTTCTTCCTCCGGCACTTCTCTTCATTGAGTTTCTTGAACAACTTCTTCCTTAACCTCTGCATATTCTTCCATTATTTCATTCAGGTTTGGAATCAGATTTGATGGGTCAGACATGGTCGAAATACGGTTTGAGGATCTAGGGTTGTTTTGAAGGAAGATGAGAGAGAGATTTGTGACGGAAGATGAGTGGGTTGAAGGTTTATGAGGAAGGTGGCCTTTCAGTTTTTAAAATTCTCTATTTATAGGCCAATTGATTATTTGTGCTTTTCTAATCTTCGCAACAATAAAAATTTATGTTGCAACATAAACCTTAGGTTTTTATGCTTAAGTTATGTTGTAACATAAAAATAATTGTTGCGACAAACAGCTTACTTAGGGTTTTTGGAACTTATGTCGCGAAAAAAAAAAGAATAATGTCACGACATAGTTCATTATGCTCAAGTAAAAAAATGTCCGGACATAAAAAGTATGTTGCAACATAATTTTCTGCAGCTTTAAAAATAATAATGTCGCAACATAAAAAGTATGTCACGACATAATTTCATACAATTTCTAAAAGGCTAAACCAATCTTTGTCGAGACAAGAGCAATAATGTTGCGCCAAAGTAGAATTAATGTCGCTACAAAAGAAGGTATGTCGCGACAATCCATTGAATTTTCCTCAAAATTGCACATTTAACATTCTTTCAACCAATCAACATACATAACAATATGCAATACATTCATACCACTCAATACATACTTGTGAAGACACATCTAACATCAAAGAACCTCAATTCAAGTATGAACAACAAATCTCATTTCTTTACTCAATATAATTCACATGATTATCATCAAGGTATTCAAGGAATGAACAAAACAAAACAATTATTCATTTTCTTCTCTAAAAAAAATAATTCATTCCCCCAAACTTCAACTATGAACTATCTTTAAAGAATAGTTAGGGAAAAAGAAAAACTCCCCCTTGTAGCACTTTCTGCATGATGAGTCTGAGAAGGAATGCTTCAAAATAAAATCTATCTCTAATATAGTGTTGACCATTTTCTTTATATAGATCAAATTTCTGCTACTGTTACCAAAGGACTATTATCTAATCCCCAGTAAAGGCATCAAAAACTTGTTGACCAAATAGAACATGTATGCTCATAGTAAAAATAATTTCATTTATTAAATCTCATTTAAGATTTAGTTCGTCAAAATGTCGCAAGTGCACATGTCGTAGATAAGTGACAAAAGTGGACTTATAAGTCTGGATATCATTCCCATAGAGATAAAAAAAATTTAAAGTTCAACTACCCTAATCTACCGTCTCCATACTATTTTAACTTCCATTTCATATAATTTTCAAGAACCTAACTAGAATTCTACTGTTTAAATTTCTACATCTATAACAAAAGGAAAATTTAAAATCTTAGACCTAACCCGGATCGAATCCGCATTATCGGGCTGAAGTAGATTAATCGGGATTTCACCGCTGCGGAAATTATCAATTCCTGCAACATAATCTAATTCTATTCTTTCATGAATTGGAATTTGAAAATGCCAAGAGGTAAAGTAGTATAGTTTGGATTTCTCCCTTAACCATGCATTTCACTGATTAGAGTGTCATGTTCATTTCTGAAACATGTATTTAACCAATTACTTGTAATCATATTTTCTTTGTAAGATCTAGGTATTTTTCTTTTCCAATACTTCATACCCATTTCTTATGACTGTAGACTTCTTGCTTCCCAAGACAAGGCCATTTGTCATATCTCTACAAGATGAATGATGTCTCATCCTTGAGATTTTAAAGAGTTCTCTCTTTCCTTGATTAGATCTAAGCTAACATAGGATCAAGATCATTCCTCAAGACCAAGGAGAAATCTCTAATTGATTAAATTGATAGATCCCTCAACTAATTCTCAAACCATGAGTAAATTGATGATTTATCTAAGTAATCTTTTAGAGCTCATTAGTTCTTCAATAATAGTCTAGCATACCCCTAAGTAATGCATCCATGCTCTTAGGAATCTCCAACTCTGTGTCACTCAGAGGGCCTCCTGGAAATCAGAGCCAGACAACAATCCTTAATTGGGTATAAGTTACTAATGTTGGGAACAATTCACTTCATGAACAACATCATTCAAATAAATTCAAAATTCTCAATCCAATTAATCTCTTTCTAATTATGCAGGAAATACCATAACTAACTTCAGATCTTTCCCAATGGAAGTTGGGTTTCCAAAAAACTGAATTGCAGTAAACACTGAAATACTGATAAGGAAATTTCCAATGCAACTGTAATCAACTAAAAGAAATAAATTCCAGCTTTTCTCTAAACTTCATTAGATTCAAATAGTAATCGGAATTGATTTTTAACAATTTAGCTCAACTTCGAAACTTCTGAACAATTCACTGTTCCAAGTCTAGTAAACAAATAGAAATCCTATGCTAAATCTATTCTACGAAGAAAAAATGAAAGAAAATAAAAGAAAATAAAATAAAAATATAATACAAAAGAGTCCTCAGCTCCCAAATGCTCTGATTTTTCCGCCGATTGACTGCCTCGCTTTTCTCAAATGTTTCTATTTATAGAGCCTCATAAGTTTAGGCCCTAAATTTGAGGCTACATTGTGGATCCCCAAAATTTTGGTCCATATTGCATTCTTGGTCGCGACTTGAAAGTGCTTTGGCGACATAGTTTTAATTCTTTGTTGTAATTCTCTGTTGCAGCATGCAGTAGTTTGTCGCGACAGTATTTGTTTCTTCAGCATGTTTATTCTATCGCAACAAAGTTTCCTCTGTCGCGATATATCTTTATGTGGCTCTTTAACACTTTATCCTGCAAGGTCTGTCATTCTGTCCATTCTATGTCGCAACACTCTCACGTATGGTTACTGGAACATTTATGTTGCAATATCAAACAAAGCGCAACACGTAGTTTCTCGCGGCATCCTTCAAATTCTGTGTCGTGGACTCAGTTTTTATGTCACGATAGTATTTCTCGCTGTTCTCGCTGCAATAATGTTTTTGATTGCCGCATTCCCCGCTGCATCAGAAAGTTTGTCGCAGAGTCTTGGTTCCACTTAACCTAATTTCACTTCATTTTTATGTCATGACATAGTCTATCGTGTTTCAGAGATGTTTTCTTCTATGTACCTAGTTTTTCTGTTGCAATAAGACTTTTTGCCTTCAGCTCATCTTTATGTCGCAACCCAATTATGTTATGTCGCGATAAGACTTCTCTTCCTTGTGTTGAAATCTTTGTCGTGAGATGGAAAAGTCTGTTGTGACCTTGTTTATCTGTGTTCAGCTTATTTCTTTGTCGCGACCTTAATATCTCTCCGTCACGCACATCAAACTTCTCTCTTCACCAAGTATGTCGCAACATTGAACTCTTTTGTTGCAATCAAGTCAGTTCACTAAGTTAGCATCACTTGTCGCGACTTTGTTTCTCTGTTAGGACCATAAACCTTGTAGCAACATTATCTCTCTTTGTCTCATCGGACTTGTTACATTCTTCTCATGTTTTTTTCGTGACACACTATCTTTTGTCGTGACATAGGTCTTCTTCTATATTCAGTCATTTGTGTTGCGATAGAAGAAATATTATCGTGACATATTTCCTTAGCCATTTGCTTGAACGTTTGTCGCGACACACAGAACTTTGTCGCCACTTAGACTGCTGTAATTGCTATTTTTCTCTTCTTTCTTGTTGAAAATTTCTCCTTTTTGAACTAAAACTTGCAAAACACAAAGTTAGTGAATAATCCATAATCTGGCATTAAAACATATCTGAGTATACTAAAAATAAGTCAGAAAAATGGATTAAAAATAGATGAGTTTAAGACTCATCAACAGCTTCATTGTCCTGAAAAATTAACAAGATCACCAAATAAATTTTCAGACAAAATTAAAACTAAACTTCAAAAACACAAAATTTAACAAAATCAAGTTAATTATGAAAATTAAAATTTGCTTGGGTTGCCTCCCAAGAAGCTGCTTAGTTTAATGTCTTTAGTTAGACATTTGCTGCAAACTGTTTTCCTTTCAGCAAAATTCTTCTCTCTTCAAAATCTTGAACTAATCTTCATTTATGTTCCCTCAAAGGTAATGCTTCAACCTCTGACCATTTACTTTCAACCAACTTCCAGAATAAGTTTTTAGTGTCATTGCTCCAAAGGGTGTACTTTCTACTACTGTGTAAGGACCACTCCATCTTGACTTCGGTTTTCCTGGAAACAACTTGAGCTTGGAATTGTATAACAGATCTTTGCTCTCCTCGTTTAAATTTCCTTGTTCTTCGATCGCCACTCTTTTTCTTATCCTCAGAGATTCCGGCTTTATCATAAGCTTCATTCCTCAAATCTTCTAGTTCATTCATTTGGAGTAATCTCTTTTCTTTGGCAACTTGAAAATCACAATTCAGTTTCTTGATGTCTCACATAGCTTTATATTTAAGTTATAGAGGGAGATGACAAGGTTTTCCAAATACAATTTTGTATGGGGACATTCCAATGAGAGTTTTGTAAGCAAGTCTATAAGCCCACAATGCTTCATCTAGCTTTATATACCAGTCTTTTCTACTTGAGTTCGTTGTTTTCTCTAGAATTTTCTTTCTCTCCCTATTGGAAATCTCAGGTTGCCCATTTGATTGAGGGTGATAAGCCAATCCCATTACATGTCTGATTTCATATCTGCTCATCAGTTTTGCAAAAACCTTGCTTGCAAAATGGCTTCCCTCGTCACTAATGATTCTTATGGGTGCTCTAAATCTGCTCAAAATATTTCTTTGAATAAACCCAACCACTATGCTGGCATCATTTATGGGACAAGCTATTGCTTCAACTCAATTGGATACATAATCCACAGCTAGGAGAATGTATAGATTTCCAAATGAGGATGGGAAAGGTCCCATGAAGTCTATCCCCCATACATAAAAAAAAAAAAATCTACACCACCAGATCTTGTGAAGTATCTCATTTCTTTTGCTTATGTTGCCCATTCTCTGACATTTATCACAATGTTTTACCCATTCAAAACAGTCTTTGAATAGAGTAGGCCAATAAAAACTTGATTGGAGAATTTTATGGGCTGTTATATCTCCTACAAAGTGTCATCGATATGGTGATGCATGACATTTATCAAGAATTCTACCTTGTTCTATTTCTAGTACACATCTCCTGATAATCATATTCGGCCCTCTTTGAAAAGTAGCTCCACATCCCAAATATAAAAATCTCGCTTATCGCTCTAATTTTCTTTCATGGTGGTCGAACTCGCCGTATAATTCCACAGCTAAGTAATTCATAATATCAGAATACTGTACTTCTGGCGATAGGCAAACAGATGCTCATCAGAAAGTTTTCTTACTATTTCAATTTTTCCTCTTCACTTGACTTTTTCACCCTTGTGACAAGTGATTGGGGCTATCACATCAAGCCACTACCCTTCTTGTCTGGATTTCTAAATCAAACTCTTTCAAAGACAATACCCATCCGATCGCCTTTGTTCGGGCATCTTTCTTCGCCATAAGATATTTAATAGCAAAGATGGATCGCGGTGTATTATAACATAGGACCCAATATGTAAGGCCTGGAAATTTTCACAAGCACCATCACAAGATTCTTTTTCTCGCAGAGTGTTCTCTCAGGCTCTCATCAAGGTTTTTCGCCATAAGAGGCTGCTTCTGAATATCTTCTTAGTTCTTTGTCCCAACTCAAGCCCCTTGTATAGTCATCAGGTTATCAAGCACATTGCTTCAAAATCTTTGTTCCGGCCAGTGTTACCATGATGGAGTCAGAATTAATCAACTTAAATTTCTTCAAATGCAAATTTCTTGCATGATTCATTAAACAAACTTTGCATTTTTTTCCACACCAAAGATAAATGGCTCCAGATTCGAGAAGTCTTTATGAATTTAAAACCCAAAGATGTCCTAAGAAACTTATCCCTTTAACTCTGCTGTAGGTGGTACTGAGAGTCTTTATAATAGCAACCTTGCTTGGTCTACTTCTAACCCAGCAGAAATCTTATGCCCCAAGACACACTCGCATTATAAATGACACTTTTCCCAATTCAAAGCTAGATTTTTGTCTTGGCACCTCTGAAGTACTATTTCCAAAATTTTTAAACATTTCTCAAACCTGGATCCAAATACTGAGAAGTCATCTATGAAGATTTCCATAGCCTCTTCCATCAAGTTTGAAAACATAGACATCATACACCTTCGAAAAGTGGCAGGAGCATTACATAATTCAAATGGCATTCTTCTAAAAGAAAAGGTGCCATAAGGACATGTAAATGTAGGCTTCTCTTGATCCTCAGGGGTTATGGAAATCTGGTTATATCCAAAATATCCATCAATAAAACAGTAATGAGGGTGTCCTGCTAACATGTCCAACATTTGGTCAATGAAAGGTAAAGGATAATGATCGTTTCTTGTAGCAGTATTCAATTTTTTGTAGTCTATACACACCCTCCATCCTGTCATAGTTCTTATAGGAATCAATTCATTCTTCTCATTTCTAATCACAGTGAATCCACCCTTCTTGGGAACCACATGAATTGGACTCACCCAAGGGTCAGATGAGATTGCATATATAAACCCGTGATCTCGTGCATATCGCTACTCTTCTTTCTAACAACTTCTTTCATTGCTGGATTCAGTCTTCTTTGATGTTCAATGGATTTATTTGCATTATCCTCTAAGAGGATCTTGTGCATGCAGATAGAATGACTGATTCCTTTCAAATCTTCTATTGACTAAGCAATTTCTTCCTTATATTTTTTGAGAATCTCCAACAGTTTTTGTTCTTCAAGTTCTACCAATGCAGCTGAAATAAGAACAGGTTTTGCTTTTTAAGGTTCTAGGAAAGCATACTTCAAATGTCTGGGTAACTCCTTCAACGTTAACCCTTCTAAACTTGTTTATGTTTCAATTGCCTTTTCTTCATTATTACTTGATTTTTCTATACTATTCTTATTCAAACTTAAGACTGTTTCTTTTAAATCAAAACTGGAATTCAGCTATTCACAATCAAGATCATCAAGATACTGGAAATTCATCTCATTTTCATTGATTGAATTTTGAAAATTACAAACTAAATATCGCCTCAGACCGGGAGCAGGAACTATTGTTTCTACAGTCTTACAATTTGTACTTTTAGATTCAAACTATTTTAGTTTTTGTTCAAGTTGAAGTGTACTGCTTCTTTTCCCACCCTGAGAGTGAGTTCTCCCTTTTTAACATCTATCAAGGCAGCTCCAATGGCTAGGAAAGGTCTTCCAAGCAGTAGTGAAACTTGTGTATCTTCCTCCATATCCATGACTACAAAGTCCATAGGGAAAATGAATTTTCCCACCTTGATCAGTACATCTTTAAGGACTCTTTCTCACAGCTATCATTACAAGTTCACTATCCGCGAAGGCTATAAATGCGGGAAGCGATCCTCCCAAACTAAGTCTCTTTACCACTGATAATGGCATCAAGTTGATGCTAGCTTCTGAGTCACATAAAGCCTTCTTAAATTCAAAATTCCCAATGCTGCAAGGAATGGTGAAGTCGCTAAGATCCCGTGATCTTCTCTAAGAAACTCCTCCTCGATCACTACACCGCACGTTGTCGCCACCATCACCTTCAACAAATTTTCTCTACTCGTAATGTCCTTCGAAACTTAGCATAGTTAGGTATCTCAATCAATGCCTCTGGCAAAGGTAAATTAATTCTATCTTCTGAAGACTCCGAATCTGTAGAGAATTGCTCCTCCATTTTTTGCTTCTAAAGCCTCGAGGGAAGGGAATAAATGTGCATGTAAAGCTTGTTTTTCTTCTTCTTTTCAATTCTCCTTTTCACCTAACGCTTAGTCTGCACCTTCTTCTTTCTCAAATTTCTGAATTATGAACCGCTAACTTAGCCCTTTCCAGCTTTCTTCTTTCTCTTCTTTTTCATTCTTTTTCTTCTTTTCTTCTTTTCTACTTTCTATCTCTCTTCCACTTCTCAAAGCCACCACCATAAAATCCTTAGGATTCTTCTATGTATCACTTGGGAAGCAATCCTTGGACTGATTCTGCATTGCTAGGGCCAGCTGCCCCACGTGTGTCTCCAGATTTTTCAAAGAGGCATTAGAGTCGGGCTCCTCCAAACACATTTCCCAGGTTCGTCGAAATTCGCAAGTCTTAAAATTTCTACTCATGAATATTCAGCAACCTCTTATTTTCTCCCATGAATGAGATCTCCTTTGTCCCTGATTTTTTGCTCTATGACTTCCTTGTTGCTGCTGTCCTTGGAACCCATGTGGAGCATATTGTTGTTGAAAATTCTGCACTGGTCTTAGACCTTGTTGTGCTCCACCTCCATATGAGAAATTCTCATGGTTCCTAAGTGCTGGTGTGTAAAGAGTTGGTAAGTTGAGGTTTAGCTTAAAGTTGTAGCTTCTATTAGCAATGAGAAAATGTGCCTCCTCAACTTGATAAGGACCCTCATGGCTAGTCCTTCTTCTGCTCATCTCTTTCAACTGTTTCCACTTCATGTGCTGAGTGCATTCTTCTATCTTGGTTTCTATCTTGATCATCAATGTATCAAGTTTTGCTTCTATGGCGCTGAAGGCCCCCGAGTCCGACCTAACTTGGCTGGCTGGGACGTAACCGAAACCGGACGCCGGCCGCCATTAATCAAATCCATTTAACGATTACATTTCATTTCTAGAAGTGTTTTCGCCAACTCTTCGCTTAAGTGATTTACTGGGGCTAGCCCATACACAGCTATAACCACACGTAATTCCTTTACAAAATATGCATTTAACCAAAATGGCATTTTATGCCGTTTCCAACAAATGTCCAAAATCAGAATCGGACATAAGTACAAAATAATTTCTGAGTTGAACTCCTTTGTTTACAAAACAATGTCAAGTGCGTTCAAAATGGTGAGGATGCATGTAACTACATACCCGTGAATCTTTGATGACTCGAGCCTCGACCTTGCCCGCCAAACACCGTCTATCACTTTCTGCAGACTCCTCGCGCATTGATTAAAAACAATACGCTAAGAATTTTCATGCTTAGTGGTTCTATACGCCTTCTATTCCATTTTAGTTCAATACAAATCATGCATTTGTCAAAATAATGCCTTTATACAATGTCTGTGTAATGTAAAAGATACTTGTTCAAGTACTCTTTTCGAATCATTTTTCGCGTTTCGGTTTTTGATTTCACATATGGCTATAGAGTCAACATTCACGACAGATTCAGTTGGTGAATCCTGTCCTGTTTGTCATTCAGTAGCAATGTGATTTCACATTCAATATTACCATCTCACATATGGCTATAGAAGTTGACATTCACGACAGATCTGGGCCGCGAATCATATGTCTTCGTTTGTCATTCAAAGAGGCAACGTGATTTCACATTCAATATTACCATCTCACATATGACTATGTAGTTTCCATACATTCGCGAGCATTCATTGGTGAATCCTGTCCTGCTTGTCATTCAAGAGCAATGTGATTTCACATTCCCTATTACCATCTCACATACGGGCTATAGAAGTTTCCATATTCACGGCGTATTCACAGAATCCCGTCCCGTTCTTGTCATTCACAAGAGCAACGTTGATCTCACATTCAACAATTACGGTTACCTTCATGACGAATTTAGTTGGTGAATCCCGTCATGTTGGTCATTCAATAATACATTTCAAATCAATTTACTTTTATGCAGTAATTTCACTTATAGTTCAAATACACGCACACATGCAGATATTTGACAAACATTTCAAATAATAATGATTCAAATATATATATATATATATATATATATATATATATATATATATATATATATATATATATATATATATATATATATATATATATATATATATATATTTCACAAAAAGAAATTGAAATGGAAATTGAGTCACAAAGAAACAACTGACAGAGAACATAGAACAAACAGAGAATAAAGAACGAATAGAGAACAAACCAATTATCAATTCCTTTTCTCTTTCGATACTAGTCCTAGGTTAGGTTGTCGTCTTCACCCGCACCTAGTCAAATACAAATTCTTCACTCTTAGTGGTTAAACAAATAATCATACTAAACGAATATCGCTTCGCCGAGGTGACGAGGTATGGTACGTTTTTCACTTAGTCTCATTCTTATTTGAACCCCCATTAATCGTTTCTTAGGGTCCCTAAACAATCGATATACGAATACAAAGCTTAACGGTGCAAAAATATGCAAAACAGTGGTTGGTACTGAGGTCGCGGGTACCGGCACTAATTTTTAACTGTACCAAAAATTCACTGCTCACCGTATCATGGGTATCGGTATCACTTGAGTGGTACCGCACCACTTTGCCCACTTCATCATAGTACCGGCACTTGGCTCTGGCAACGGCAATACGATTTTTAATCAAAAAATGTTGATTTTGGCATTTTCACCCATTTTTCTTCAATTAACCTCCTCCAATTCATCCCATATCGTAACCAATTATGGAATCCACCCAAAACAACCTGTGGTGTGTTTAGAATCACGAAACTTTCTGCTGGCTCTTCCCAAAATCAAGATCATAAAAGAGGAAGTTAGGCTTGATTTTTCTTACATTTTCCTTCCTTCAACCTCCTCTCAGAGGTCGTTGATCCCTGGGGAGGCGAAATGTGGAAGTAAACCTGAAACTCAAAACCAATTCTCTTACAAACCCTAGCCTTTCTCCCCATTTTCCCTCTCCTTCAAAACAGGTTGTCTGGGCAAATGAGCCCCAAAGACCACTTTTGGTCTTTAAAATCCACTCTAAGTGTAAGGTCATGCCTGCCTCACCCTATTCTCATTTCTCGTTCTCCTTTTTGGTCTTCAATTTTATTTCCATAAGGCCTTGTTTTGGCCTTTTAACCCATTTTTCATTTAAGTTTCCTATTATTCCTCTTGGCCATTCATTTATCATAAAATTCACTTAGACATGGCTCCTTATAGCACCGACCCTTAGGTCTCAAGGTACAAATTTCCACATTTGCCTTTTCACTGGGTTATTTTCTCGAGTTCAATCATTTTCAATTTAGCACATGCACATTCAATCATATGCTCATTACCACCATTTTACAATTCTATCGAATTTATCAAATTTCCCTTAAAAACCCAAGTTTGACTCCAATTCATACCCTGAATATATAATAAAATTATTATAAAAATTCTAGGATATTTTTGGAGCGTTACAACTATTCATCTAACCTATCACCTCGACTTCCTTTCGCCGCTTATTACTCCCTAAAAGTCTCGTATGGAGTTCTATGAAGCTGCATCAAGAAGATCTTCAATCGCCATCTGCCCCTCTCGTGACTTCTTCTTCCTCTTGAATGCCCCATAGTAGGCTGCATTGATTATACCTTTGGAGGTGTAGTTCATAGAGTGATAAAAGATGTTAATCTGTGTAGTTAGATCAATGCCATGCATTGGGCATCTCTTCATCAATCTCTTGAATCTTGCCCATGTAGTATAGAGACTTTCATCCTCTCCTTGGTTGAACACTATGATTTCCCTTCTCCTTTCTAAAGTGGGGAAATGAGGGAAGAATCTCTGCCTCACGGAGCTTCCCCGCTTCTTTTCCCAATTGTCCACTAATCCATATGATGTAGATGATTCAAACCCAAGTAGCCGCTACATCTCGTGAAAAGGCAAAGAGTCAGAATCTTGATCACTTTAGGTCTTATCCCATTCAACTTCACTGTATTTGCCATCCCCAAAAATCTTCCCATATGCTCATTGGGATCTTCACTTGGGTGCCCAGTGTATTGATGCCAAGCCACAGATCATCAGGATCAAACTGACTCTCAACCCTAAAATTATCGCTTCTATGCAGTGTCATTTGACAGCCAGGCACTCATCCATCCCTAACAACCTGTTCCAACCCAGTCACTCGTCCTCTGATACTTCTCTTCTGTTCGTTTCTTCCGAATAGGTTACCACATCTCTCTTGCTCTGCCATATAATTGGCTGATTAAGCCCTTTTACTTTTCTCAGATTTCAATGTTCTTTCCAGCTTTTGCAACCAAAGGGTAGCAGCTCGATTCTAGTTTTCTATGCACAAGATCTTCTTGAAATAAACACTAAGATCAAAATAAAAGTATGGAAAAACAAATATAATTTAAGCTCATAAAAGATTTTCAATAGCTTCAGCCATCAAGAAGTAAAACAATTTTTTGTAATTTTCTAAAATTTTTGATAAAACAAAGAAAAATGTCCAAATTAGCAATTCTCTCTTTAGTTGGAATATTTATATTTAAATTCTCCTTTCAATCCCTATAAATCGTGCCAAAACTCTGTCATAAATTTTTAACATTTACCAAACTCGACTAACTGTTAAAGACCAAATTGACAAAAGTAATTTACAGCCACTGAAGACTATTCAATCCCCGCCAGTTTCATAAAACCCCATGATTGATTAAAATGTAATCAAAACAACCTGTCTTTACATTGTTAGACAAATTTCGATCGTGTACCAAGAACTGGGAATCAAACTGCTAACGTGCCAAAACTTGTTGATCGAGATCAGATATAAAATATGTTGTTTGCCTTGTATAAGAAGGCTTCATTTGAAAATTTATTTTGGTTTAGGTCATTGCAAGTGCACAGGTCATGCAAGTAATAAAAGTGGATTTAAGTCCAGATATCGTTCCTACGAGGATTGGTGAGAATCTAAAAATCAATGACCCTATCTACTAAAGATCCTTATTATTTGCACTCCAAAGTTAAAAGTAATTTGGTTTTCAACTAAAGGAAATGTTAAAAAAAAAAAACTCAATAAAATTTTATAACTATATATAAAGAACTCAAAATAATTGGATTAGAAAGTTCACTGGGTGAGTTAACATTGGGAAATAGTTCAATGGACAATTATAAATTTCACATCAGCTTCTTATATAATAGCCTGTTTCATTAGTTTGAAACTGAAACTGTCAGATGCAGTATAGTTTGTATTCATACACCATACATTTCACTAATTAGAGACCCCATGTTCCTTTCTTGATACATGAGTCTAATCATTACTTATAGTATATAATCCTCTTTCTAAGATCTAGGTATTTTTCCTTTTCAGCAATTTCACACCCAAATCAGACCAAAGAATTCTTACTCATAAAGTGTGATAATGCAGTTTCTCCAATCTAATTGGTAACTCATCCATTGAATTTGATAAAATTCTATATCTCCTTGATTAGATCTATGCTAACACAAGATCAAGATCCTTTCATCAAATAGAGGAGAACCCTCTGTCAATTAAATTGATACATCATCCAACAATCCTCACACCATGAGTAAATTAGTGATCTATCGAAGTAATCTTTCAGAGTTCATTAGTTCTAGAATATTAGTCTAACATACCAACGCTTCCATACTCTTAGGAATATCCACCCTGTCACTGAGGGTCGCAAACCGAAGCAAGATATGCTCCTTTCAAATACACGCTACTAATATTATGAACAAGTAATTTCAAGAACAACACCAATTAAATAAACTCAAGATTTCGAACTATGACGTTCTTTCAAGTTATGCAGAAAATAATAATTAACATCGATCCATTCCTAGAAGGAGCTCGCTTCAAAATCGGATTACAAATAATGCTGACTAACCCACAGAAAAATCACCTAAATGCAAGCAACCGAAATAAATGAACTCCATAAAATTTCCAAATTCCATTCAAGTCAGACAGTAATGAAAACTAAAATTTTACAATGAACCCAACTCGAAACTTCTCTCCAGATCACTGTTCAATCCCAAAAACACTAACTAAAATGCTAAGTTAAAACTAAATTGATGAAAAATAAAATTAAAGAAAAATAAAAATAATATACAAGGAGTCTTCGCCTCACCCGTAAGTTTCCTCGGGTTTGGCGAAATCAGGCACGCTCCCCAGATACTCATTAAAGATTTTCAAATGATGGCCCGTGACTTCAAGGCTTCCAAATTGTGGATTCCCAAAAATCTAGCCCAGTAGGTTGCTTTGTCGCGACATTCAAAAATTATGTCGTGACATAGATGCCATCTTTGTTCTCCAACTTTGTCATAGCTTGCAGTTTTCTATCGCGACATAGTTTCATGCCTTCTTCTTGAACTATGTCGCGACAAACTTTGAAAATGTCGCGACAGAGTTCGACTAAAGTTGTCTTATAATTTTTGCGACATGAGTGTCATGTGTCATGACATAAAAACTTTACAACAACGTTTCATTCTTTGCTGCTCAAGAAAAATGTCGCGACATAAAATTTATTTGTCGCGACATAGCTTTTCACCCTTCAACTTTGTTTTATGTCGCGACATAAAGTACACTTTTTCTCACTGTCGCACGCTTCTATCTCTTCTAGCGCTTCTTTCAACTGCTTATGTCACGACATAGCTGCCAGCGATGTATATTTTTGGCTTCACTTCTTTCATCTTTGTCGCTACTATAAATTACTACGTCACATTCTTTCTATGGTTCTTCTCAACCTTTGTCACGATAATATTTTCTTTTGTTGCGACAAAGTTCTCACAACTGTATGTTGTTGTTGTCACGAAATAAAACTTGTTGTCTTGCACTGCTGAATCTAAACTTTATGTCGCAACAGACTTTGAAAATGTCGCGACATATTTCCTTCCTTGATCTTTGTCGCTAGTTGAACTATTTGTTGCAACATTGAAATCTTTGTCGCAACCAACTTGTCTTGACTTTTCTCATTACTCTTCCATTTTTTGTCGTGACATAATTTTCCTTTGTTGCGACAGACTTTCTTCCCTGTGTAGCTCTTTAAGTCGCGACATAAATTTGATTGTTGTGACAAAACTCTACTGCCATTTACTTGATCATTGTCACGACAAAGCAAAATAATATTACGACATTCTTCTTCAAGAACTTCTCAATCAATGTCGCGACAAAAAAATCCATTGTCGTGACAAAGTTCTTTCTTCTAATTCCCATTATGTCGCAACATTTACTTCTTTGTCGCGACATGTATCATTCAATCCTTCTCATTTTGTTTCATGACAAAGTTGTGAAATGCTGCGACATTCTTCACTTCTAGCTTGAGTTTAGCTTCATCTTTGTTGCGACATAGTATTTGCTGGTTCCCTTGAAATTACGTCACGACATTCTGAAATTATGTCGCAAAATTTCTCGCGAACTAATTTTTCTTCTTTTCGGCTGATTTTGCTTCTTTGTACCAAAACCTACAAAACACAAAGTTGGTAAATATTCCATAATTCAGCATTAAAATGATTCATAAACTTCCAAAAATATGCCAAAAAAATGGACTAAAAATAGATGAGTTTAGGACTCATCACCTTTCCATACCAATTGCAATACCTTGCAACTATCGAATTCAATGCTATCAATTGTCAATGATGCACCATCACAGTTATCAACTTTATCCTGCGGGGTATTATCCCGCACATCATTCAATCAGATTCCTATCCAACATTAACAAGCTAATGCACAAATTGCTTAATTTAGTCTAGCGTTTAAGGCGTCTCACTAATTAGGAAAACTATTTCCATGGATAAAACATATCCTTGTGGGAGGTCTCTGGCTTGCTCCAACAACCACAACCTGTATAAACCCTGTCTGCCACCATATTATTGTTTTGAAGACGTTAGCCTTAATATATTTTATCGAGGGAATTCTCTAGATTAGTCTTATCATTGCATTAGCATGCTTTATATATATCCATTCTATAACGCCCCTTCCCTTAGCCGTAGTACGCGAGGGGACACCACACGTAACCTGTTCTCACCCGACATTTTGTTATTAGTGGGCCTTAATTCAATCATGTAACCATAAGGACATAATCTCAGAAACTTCCACTATAAAGGGTGTTTTAAATTGTCCTATACATATATACCTGAGTCCAACTACTTGTATTTACACAAGTTCCACTATCTCCATAATATTACATTTACATTTATTACAACAAAATCAAAGACCTACATTAGAAGGACTCCTAATGTAGTGTTAGCCTTGGAAAATGTGGATGTCTCTGACAACCTCTTCAATACCTACACAGATGATACACTCGTGCTAAGCTTATAACTTAGTGGGAAAACGGATAGCATATGTGACCACTTGTAGTAGTCCTCAATTACAGTATACTTTTAAAGTAATTCACATATCAGAATATCCATATCTCCCGTAAGAGTACATAACAAAGATTTCAGGACAGAAGGTACCCGTAGGTAAACTACATAACATAACTGAGATATGCCTTAGCATCAAAGCTGATTACTTTTATTTTCTTATGTTTCATTGTTCAAATACTTATCATATAAATGTTTGCCTATATAGACTGGTAACAATTAATGAAAGGGACACAGTACAATAGCTACCCGAAGGTACGGTATAGTACTGAACAGAGGTGCCAAAGCACAAACAGAACGTGCTTGCACCACGTAATAGAAGTGTCGTAGCACTATGTAGGAGTGTCGTAGCACTGAATAGAGAGTGCTGAAGCACTAAACAGATAGTGCTTAAGCACTAATCAAGAGTGCATATTCATTCATTATCTGGTCTTAAGCAGGCATACAATTATATGTATTACTTAGCTTGTTATATTGTTTTTAATCACATTCTTATTTAGATAACACAAGCAAAGAAGAGGGTAAGAACACAAATTCTGCTCAGAGAAAACAAGGTCTCGGGCTCGCCTAGGCGAACAGTTGCTATGCTTAAGCGAAGGGATTTGCTTAGGCGGATCAATCCTTCGTCGAGGAGAAAGAACAATGTCAAAAACCAGCCCTCGGGTTTGCCTAAACGTACTGATCTTTGCCTAGGCGAAGGCCTTCGCCTAAGTAAGCACTCCTTCGCCTAGGCAAAGAGGTTTAAGGCTAAAACCGAACTGAGGCATTTTTGCCCTATTTCATCGGAAGATTTCCAACCAAAAAACACAACAAATTCATAATAAACCATAAAACTGACTTAAACCAACCAAAAACACCTTTATGATGAGAGTTAGGGTTTTCCTAACACACACATAACCAAAGAATGAGTTAGGATAGTTTCCTAACCTTGATGTCTTGAAGACTTCAATCAAGCTTTCCTTTCTTCTCTTCTTCTCTTTACTTGAACAAGTAGAACCAAGAAATGGATTGCACTCCTTCCTCTCCTCCATCGGAATGCCCTAACCTAAGCCAAGAAGAATGGGAAATTTTCCTTTCTTAGAAGACAATTTGGTGCCTTTATGGATTTGGCTCAAACTTTCTCCATTTTGCATTTTAATCCTTCTTCATTATTTCATTTGCAAATCATCTTATCCTTATCCCATAATAACATATAACCTTCTTGTTTTATGCCCTTTAGGTCCTTAACTAGCGATTTACCAGTTTACCCTTTTTCACATTTAGCACTTAAGTTTTGAAAATTCAAATTTGACTTTTATTATACCCTAAATATATCATAAAACTACAAGGGTATAATTTGGGGCGTTACACATTCATCTCATGAAAATATAAAGATAGTTACTCTAATTATATGGCATGATTATGGACATTCTAAAATCAATTCCATGAGCCAAAATGGAATTGACTAGGTCGAACCTAGAGACATGCATGATTATTACAACCCATGAAATTAACTCGAATTTACATTTCAAGGTCTTCTTTCTTAGATCCTTCTTCATGCTCCTTGCTCTTTTGTATCTCCACCAACTAATCCTAATCCTATGTAATCTAATTACATACATTCAAACGAAGAACTTCAAGTTACATTTGAGGGGGATTTAGATGAGAAGCGAAATACATAAAGAAAATAGAGACAGGCAGGGACACGTGATGAGTCCTAAACTCATCTATTTTTATCCATTTTTCTGGCATAATTTTAGAAGTTTATAATTCATGTTAATGCTAAATTATGGAATGTTCACCAACATTTTGTTTTGCAGGTTTTTGAATAAAAATGAGATAATTCCAACAAGAAAAGCATAAAATTGGCCAGAGCAGCATTCTTTGTCGCGACATGGATTCATAATGTCATGACATAATCCTAAATGACAAGCAAGAGTTATGTCGCAACAAGGATCAAGCTGAACTCAATCCAGATATAAAGGCTATCACAATGTAATTTTTTATAGATTGACTGATTTCTGTCGTGACAATGGATTTTTATGTCACGACAAAGCTGGAGAAGTTCATAAAGAAGAATGTCGCGACATTCCTAACTCATATTGCGACACTGATCAAGCACATGGCCATGAAACTCATGTCTCGACATCTCACAACTCTGTCGCAACATAAAGAATTGAAGATAGCAGAAAAGCTCTATTACGAAAAAAGACAACTATGTCGCGACACAAAATCCATAGTCAGCTTTGATGAGTAAGAGATCTCTATCATGATAGAGAAGTTTTATGTCGTGGCAGAAAAATAGCAAAACAATGAGACAGATTAAGACAAAGGGCTTGCGACAGAATTTTCCATGTTGCGATAGACATTTCATCTTATGACAAGACCAAGGCAAACCATATATCGCAGTAGAAGAAAACTATGTCGCAACACAACATTCAAAGTCAGCAAAGAAAGATAAGAAGACTCTGTCGCGACAAACACAACATGAGGCTAAAGTGAACTCTGTTGCTACAGAGACGACTACTGTCCGACAGAAGAAAGACAGTAAAGAAAACAAGACATAAATCTCTATCACGACAAAAGAAGATTATATTGCGATAATAAAAATTGCTGAGTAAGATATTTCTATTACGATAGAGAAGTTTAAGGTTGCGACAAGAAATGGAAAAGACATGAGACCAACCAAGACAGATATGTCATGACAAAAACTTCAATGTTGCGATAAACAGTTCAGCCATCGACTAGGAGCAAAGACGATTAGGTCGCGATAAAGAAAAAGTCTGTCGCGACAACAGACCAAGGCAACTGTGAGAAACTCTGTCATGACACAAAAATTCTATGTCGCGACACAAAGTAGTGCAGTAGAAAGAAACTTAGTCAACTTAGTTGCGATAAAGAATTTGTTGTCACGACATATTATTCAAGTATTCATGCTGTAAGGTATTCAAGAATTGTCGCGACACAAGAAAAGGTTTGTCGTGACATAAACCAAACAACCTCAGAAGAACTATGTCGCGACATTGCCAACTTATGTCGCGACATAATTCAAGAAGAGAGCATAAAAACATGTCACGACAGAAACTGCATGCGATGACAAGATACTGGGAGACGAAGATGAAAACTTTGTTGCGACAGAACTTTCTATGTCACGACAAAGTTATTAATTGGGCCATAATTTTTGGGGATCCACAATTAGTGCCTAGAAGTGCGACCCATCATTTGAAAATCTATAAATAGACGCATCTAAGGCACTATGCGCAGCTTCAAACCAGGAACTTCTAGGTAGCTAAAAACTCTTGTATATTATCTTTCTTTTATTTTTCTTTTCTTTTGTTTAGTTTTTAGAGTAGCATTTTAGCTAGTTCTTTTTGGGATGGAACAACAATCTAGTGTAAAATTTCGAGCTGGGTTAGCTCTAAAATTTTGTTTTTCATTACTGTCTGATTAAATGAATTTGGAAATTTTCTGGAGTTCATTTATTCACTTCGTTTGCAATTTCAGTGAATTTACCTGATCGGTTAGTCACTGTGATTTGTGATCCAGCTTTGAAAAACTGAGCTCCATCTTGGAATGGATCAATGTGATTATTATTTTCTACTCATCTTGAAAGAAGTTCATATTTCAAATGTTTGGATTTATTTAATTGGTATTGTTCTTGAAACTACTCGTTCAAAATATTAGTAGCTTGTACAAAGAAAAGGATTGTATCTTACTCTTATTTCCAGGAAGCCCTTTGAGTGACACAGAGATGGAGAATCCTGAGAGTGTAGAGCAGTTACTTGGGGGTATGTTAGACTAATATTACTAAACAATTGAACTCAGAAAAATCACTTAGATAGATCACTGACTTACTCATAGTGTGAGGACAGTTGGATGATGTATCAATTTAATTGATAAGAGGTTTCTCCTCAATTTGATTAGAGGATCTTGATCCCATGTTAGCATAGATCTAATCAAGGAAATAGATAATCTCATCAAATTAGATGGATGAGTTACCAATTAGATTGGAGAAGGCTTGCAATATCCTGTCTATAGGGGCAAGAAGTCTTCAGTCCTAAGAAATGAGTATGAAGTACTGAAAAGGAAAAATTCCCAGATTTTAGAAAGAATTTTATATTCTATAAGTAACTGATTAGACCCATGTATCTGAAAGGAATATGGATCCCTAATTAGTGAAATGTATGGTTTATGGAGAAATCCAAACTATACTACCTTGCATTTTTGACAATTTCAAATTTCAAACTAATAGCTAAAATATGTTATAAAATGATGCAGAAATTCATAATTGCAAATTGATTTCTTTCCCAGTGTTACTTTATCTAGTGAGCTCTCCAATCCATTTATTTAAATTCTTTACATGTAGTTATAGAGTTTTATCTAGTTTTTGCTTTTGCTTAAGTTTAGAAACAAATCATTTTTAACTTTGGAGTTCAAATAGCAAAGATCTTGAGTAGATGGAGTACTTGATATTTAAATTTGTCAGCAATCCTCGTAGGATTGATATTTGGACTTAAATCCATTTTGTTACTTGTATGACTTGTGCACTTGTAGTGATTTAGACAAAAATCAATTTTATGGATCCTTCTTTTAAAATGGGGCTAAACACCTGTTTTTATTAAGATTTAGTCAAACAAGTTTATGGCATTTCAGTTGGGGACTGAAAGGTTTTTTGGATGGAATTGCTAATTACTTGATCAGATTTGGTCTATGTTTAATAATCAATCAATCAATTTTATGGCGCCGTTGTCGGGGATTGAGAAAAAAATGAATTTAAATATCAATATTCCAACAAAAGAGAGAATTACTAATTTGGACATTTTTCTTTATTTTATCATAAATTCGAAAAAATCACAAAAATAGTTTTTAACAACAGTAGCTAAATAAGCTACTAAAAATTTTAATGAGCTTAATTGGATATAGTTGTTTTCCATAGATTTAATGTGATCTCTGTGTGTTTCTATTTCAAGAAGATCTACATGCATAGAAAACCAAAAGTAAAGTTGCTGCCTTTGGATATAGAACTGGAGATAACACTGAGAAATCTGAGAAAAGTTAAAGGTGCTGAAGAAGCAACTATGGCAAATCAGAGAGAAAGAATGCAACCTATTCCAGAAGAAGCATAAACTGAGAGACCTCAGAGGCAAATGCCTATAGAGGACTTCTAGAGGCCAATGATTCAAGATGAATACTCTGCTATGAGACAGCCTGCTATTGAAGCCAACAATTTTGAACTGAAACCAGCTTTGATCACAATGGTGCAACAACACCAATTTACTGGGCATCCTAGTGAAGATCCCAATGAGCATATGGGAAGATTCATGAGGATGGTTAATACAGTCAAGTTGAATGGGGTCAAACTAGAAGTGATCAAGCTGCAACTATTTCCATTTTCACTGAGAGATGTGGCAACAACTTGGTTTGAGTCACTGCCAGCTGGATTAGTGAACAGTTGGGAAGAGTTGGTGGAGGCTTAGATGAGCAGATTCTTCCCTCTTGCCCTCACTTCTTAAAGGAGAGGGGAAATTATAGTTTTCAAGTAGGAAGAGGATGAAAGTATCTACAATGCATGGGAAATATACAAAAGATTTCTAAAAAGATGCCCCATGCATAGAATAGATCTTACAACTCAGATGGATATTTTTTATCATGCTATGAATTATACCTCCAAAGGTATAATTGATGCAGCCTGTTGTGGAGCTTTCAAGAGAAGAAGTATGAGGCAAAGGCTTGATAAGATCTTACAAATGCAACTATAAAAGCTTCATCCAAATCTCAGAAGTAGCAAGCAAATCAAAGGGAGTGGTATGCTAGAGTCGACCGAATGATCGCCATAAGAGGCAAAATTAGATGCATCGATGAGCAAAATGGAATCATGAGAGAAGAATGCACTCAAAGAATGAAGTGGAACATCTCGATGAAAATGAGAAAAGAAATAGTGTCGGGCAGAGGATTACCCCATGAGGGTCCCTTGTATCAAGTCGAGGAGGCATAGTATCTAATGCTACTAGAAGTTACAATTTTAAGCCCAACCTCAACTTGCCAGCTCATTACACACCAGCACTCAGGAACCATGAGAATTTCTCATATGGGGGAGGAGCACAGCAAGATCACAGACTTAGGGAAAATTTTCAACAACACTTTGCTTCACCTGAGTTCTAACAACAACAACAAGAAGGAAGTCAAAGGGAAGAAAATCAAGGGCAAAGGAGATCTACTTCCTTTGAAGAACATATGATGACTTTCATGGGAGAAAATAAGAGGTTGTTAAACATCCACGAGCAGAAATTTGTTGATCTAGCAACATTTCAAGCAAACACAACTGTGTTTCAAGCCAATACTAATGCCTCTTTGAAGAATCTGGAAACACAAGTAGGGCAACTAGCCCTAGCTATGCAGAATCAGTCCAAGGATGCATCTCCAAGTGACACAAGGAAAAATCCAAAGGATTGTATGGTGGTTACACTAAGAAGTGGAAGAGAGATAGAAGGCAGAAGAGAAGAAGAGAAGAAAATGGAGGAAGAAAAATAAGAAATTAGAGAATAACTGAAGCAGTACAGTTCTAAAGTGGTTGAAAATGAGAAAAGTGCAAAAAAGCAGCAAAAGCAGCAAGCTAAAGAGGGAGTTCTAAAGAAGAAGGAAGAGTTTCAAGCTTACAAGCCTCAAGTCCCATTCCCTCAAAGGCTGCAAAAGGCTAAGTTAGAAAAGCAATTCTTAGATTCTTGAACATGTTCAAGAAAATGGAAGTTAATATCCTTTTTTCAGAGGCATTGACTCAAATGCCTCATTATGCTAAATTCATGAAGGATATTTTGAGCAAAAAAAGAAAATTTTTTGAAGGAGTAGTGAGCCTAACAACAACCTGCAGTGCAGTTATTCAAAGGTCCTTACCAGAGAAGATGCAGGATCCAGGCAACTTCACTATTCCATGCACAATAGGGAATTTTGAGATGGGAAAAGCACTGTGTGATTCTAGAGCCAGCATCAACTTGATACCTTTATCTGTAGTTAAGAGATTAAGTTTAGGGGAGTTGACTCCCACAACCATGACCTTGCAGATGGCAGACATAACCTTAGCTCAGCCTGAGGGTATTCTTGAGGATGTGCTTATTAAAGTGGGAAAGTTCATCTTTCTAGTGGACTTTGTGGTCATTGATATTGAAAAAGACAGACAAGTCCCTCTAATGTTAGGAAGACCCTTCCTGGCTACAAGAGAAGCTTTGATAGATGTGAAGAAATGAGAGCTTACTCTAAGGGTTGAGATTTATATAAAGGTGCACTTCTCAGAATGATCTGCACTGAATAATACAAGTTTTTAACAAGTTCACTCAAGTTTGATCAAGTTTCGACCAAGTTTGACCAATCAGTAGGTAGGCCAAGTTGACTTTTTCATGATGAATAATTTTGGGTTGACTAAGACACCACTTCATAGGCCTGCCGATACGTAGTTCACACAAACAACGCCAAACCGACTTACTTCTGACAAGAAGTTATGGTCTTCGTAGTTCAAACAAAGCAAAGATTTTATCGCTTTCAAGTCACCGGATTTTTACCCTCAAAAACAACCATAGGCTCTATATAAGCCTGCTTTTGGGTGCCAAGTGAGGATCCAACCCCAAACCCGAGAGAAAGTAATCCCAAACCCGGTAACCCCGAATCGGGGTCAGTTGACCCATTTAGCCGATCTGTTTCAGCCGTGGGAGCCGATTCCGGCCACCAATACTGTACACGCGCTGACATGGAGGAGGAGGACGACCAGACAACCACGCCAGAAAATTTTCCACTAGCCGCCGGGTCGGACGCTACCGGACGGCCGGCCAAGGCGCCGCAGCCTACAAACTCGCCGGATTTTGTGTTTTCCTGGCCATTTCTCAGGCCAACCCATAGCTCCTTTCCACCATTTTTGGACCCTCTGAACTCATTTCCGTGGTCCTTTTCTCCGTATTCATCATCGCTTGAAAGATACGGCAAAAAAATTCTACCGACCGTTGATCGAAGCTCGCCACCAATAAAGAACCTTTTGGACCAAGGTGAGAGTAACATGTGTTCTTGGTCTCGGGCTTCATTGATATGTGCTTGTAAATTTTGGACGCCGTTTAAGTTAGTTTTCCACTCCTTTAGGTTGTTTTGCAATTATCTATAGTTGAATGAAATAGAGTACCAATTGGTCAAATTGACAAAATTGAAGTTAGATTAGTGAAATTGGATGTTTTTAGGAATTATCGATCTGCCTAATTTCGAGAAATTAGCTCCCGAGTGAAAAGCCCCAATTTTGGGTATCGAGCCTATAGGCACACTGCGGTATTTGACCTGGTCGAGTCCAATCGATGGTTTCATAGTTATAAAAATTATTCTAAGGTCTTTCGACATCCTAATGTCGTTTGGTTCAGCTTTATCGAGCCCAATGGTGTTTTATTTATTTTACAGCACTCGCCAAGCAGGACATCCTCAGAAGTGAATACGATCAACAGTCATTCAGAGCCCGCGAAATGTTTATATGTTTTTAAAAATGCTTTGGGGTATTATTACGATATATATTTGTGGTTTGTTATTTCATATATACTGTTTTAATCAAATGGTTGGTCGTATATAAAATGTGGTTATCGGGTCTTATATAACAACATTATTCACGAATTTTATCAACATTTTCATTGTTTGGAAGTTGTACTGTTCCTCGTGATTCTCGTGGTATTTATATATTTTGGGCATGTAGATCAGTTTTAAAACCCTCCTTGAGAAATTATTGTTTTATGAAATGGATTTTGAAATATATGTGTTTAATAAATGGTTAAGGAATATGGTCATCGAGGTATTGTTCAAATTTTGACATGAATCGAGAAACTAAAGATTTTCAATGTAGTTGATCGAAGTCAGGGGAAAGTAAGTTCATAAATTCTTAACCTAAGATACGTTGATTTGAGCAGTGCTGGCACACGCGGAGTGGGGCGGACATCGAGTTGAGGTTATAAGGTGACGCACCATACGCACGATCGTTCAAGAATTATACGAGTAATCGATTGCCACAAAGGTCGCGGAGTACCGGGTTTCCATCCAACGGTTATACGATATCTCCACCTGCATCGCGAGGTCGCCCGACCGACTCGCTTCAGACTGATTTTTTTGCCACTTATCGCGAGGCTCGCCGACTCGACTCGCTTATTACCGCCACGGCGTCGGCGCCTGGGCTTGACTGACGGTTTGGTATTCGGATTTGGGCCACGCATCGCGAGGTCGGCTCAATTCCGACGTGTTTATTGTCGCCACGGTGCCGCGGGAGGTCGGGTTTGACCACGGTTCGGGTATTCCTCGATTTTTGCCACTATGACGCGGAGGTTGGGTTCATCCAACGATTATATGATATGCCACGGCCGTGAGGTCAAATCACCGACGGTTCATCATTATTATTATTACCACGACACCTTTCGAGGTTGAGGGTCGTGAGGTGGGGTGTCTCACGGTTTATGAAGTGTATATGGTACGGTTTATGATGAGTATATGGTACAATATATGATGGGTATATGGTATGGTTTATGAAGTGTATATGGTACTCGCTTATGATGAGACAGGCATGGCTTATGAAGTATAAGGGTACGCTTTATGATGAGTATATGGTACGGTATATAATGGGTATATAGTACGGTATATGATGGGTATATGATACCAAGTTATGATGAGTATATGGTATGGCATACCGATGGGTATATGGTACAAAGATATGATGGGCATATGGTACCCGCTTATGATGAGTATATGGTATGGTATATGATGGTACATGGTACGGTATATGATGGGCATATGGTACCTGGCCACATGCGGATTATATGGTAAGGTATATGATGGGTATATGGTATGGTCTATGTATGTATATGGTACAATTTATGATGAGTATATGGTACCTGTGATATGATGGGTATATAGTACCTATTATATGACGGTATATGATTACTGTTATGATGAGTGACATGGTATGGTATATGATAGGTATATGGTATGGTTTATGATGGGTATATGGTACTACTTATAATAAGTATTTGGCACGGTTTATAAAGGGTATATGGTACGGCATATCAGGGTAACTGCTGAGGTTTATTAGCCGCCACGTGATACGAAGCCATCGGAGTTTTATTAGTTGCCACGTGACGCCGAGTCTACCGAGGTTTGTTAGTTTCCACGTTGATGGCCTGGGCCCATCCGAGGTTTGTTAGTTGCCACGTGATGGCCGGGTGTAACCACAGGTTCATTAGTTGTCACGGTGTCGTGAGGTCGGGCTTACCGACGGATTATGATGGGTATGTGGTATGGGCGTTGTTGATTTTTCTTCCGAATATGGTATAACTATTTGATACTCATGGTTATAGTGCATTTCATGGTTATTTTATTACATGATGACTATACATACTTTATGCTTGGCTTTATGTTGTGTATAGTTCATAGTATAGTTTTTGTAACATTGTGTCGGCTAAATTGTTGAGCATGTATTGTATATGTTGGACTTGGGGTAAAGTTGTTTCAGGAAATGTTTCAAACTGGGAACTTTACAAAAGAGCCGACTTAAGGTTTGAGAGAAGAATCTTTGAAAATAAAAATGTTATTTTCCTTATAAACTTTGCCACTAATTAGAGATTTATTATCTCACACACTGTTTTAAATACGTTCCCTAGGTCTAGACAAGCTTAGGGCCTATTTCGCGCCATTCGACGTGCCGCTCTCCCGCCACACAACACGATTCTATCGCATTTATCTATGTCAGGTTTACTGGTATTGGACTTGTTCATTTCTACTTGTACCTAAATTCGCAATACCTTGTGAATGCTCCTGCTATTAGTATCAAACCCTATGGATTCGTGATCATGTATGTTGTTGTTATGGCCTACATTTGGATAAATTTCGAGGCTTTTTCATATGTAAGGTATCGCGGGTACCGTACGTGTTTATTTTCTTTTTGGGGTGGGGTCCTTCAGGCATTCCTGTGGATCGTACAATGGAACTCCACTAGGCTGACCACCCGACCTCGGGAGGGGGTATCCCGGCCGGGTCCCTGGTCAACTTCACCTCAATCACAGTTTGAAACAACCAAAATTTGACAATGTTGATTGTAAGATTGTAGAAACAAAAGTACCCATCAATTCTGAACTGATAAATGATTGTATGATTCAGAATTCAATGAATGAAAATGTGATAAATTTTCAGTATCTTGATGTTCTTGATGTTGAATTTCTGAACTCTAATTTTGAATCAAAAGAAGCAATACTTAGTATTGATGAAATCAATACAGAAAAATGCAGTAATGAACAAAAAGCAGAAGAAACATAAACAAGCTCATAAGGGTTAACCTTGAAGGAATTACCCAATCAATTAAAGTATACTTTCTTAGAACCAGAAAGAGAAAAACCAGTTATTATTTCAGCTGCATTGACTAAATATGAAGAACATAAACTACTCGACACTCTCAGAAAATACAAGGAAGCAATTTCCTGGTCTATAAAAGATTTAAAAGGAATTAGTCCTTCCATCTGCATGCATAAGATCCTGTTAGAGGATAATGCAAAGACCTCTATTGAACATCAAAGAAGATCGAATCCAATAATGAAAGAAGTCAGTTTAAAAGAAGTACCGAAGTGGCTGAATGCAAAGCCTACAGATATATACAATCTTTACAGCCTCTGGGTGAGCCTAGCTTCATGGTTCTCAAAAAGGGTGGATTCACTGTGATCAGAAATGAGAAGAATTAATTAATTCCTACAAGAACTGTGATAGGATGAAGAGTGTGTATAGACTACCGAAAACTAAACACTAATATCAGAAAGGATCATTATCCTCTTCCTTTCATTGACCAAATGCTAGACAGGTTAGCAAGACACTCACATTACTGTTTTCTTGATGGATGTTCTGGTTATAACTAGATTGCTATAGCCCCTGAGGATCAGGAGAAGTGTAACGCTCCAAAAATACCCTATAATTTTATTATAATTTTATTATATATTCCGGGTATGAATTGAGCCAAACTTGGGATTTTCCGGGAAAACTGATAAAATGTGAAATGTGAAAAGAGAATTGGTGGCATATGAATAAATACATATGCCAAATGAGAAATTTGATTGAACCTCGAAATAAACTCGCTTTAAAAGGGCAAATTTTGAATTTTAAAATGAGGGACCTATACATTTGAGAAAATGTTTATGTGTTTAAATGCAAATATAAGTGATATATGTTCTATAAGGTAAATTAAGGAAACTTAAATCCAAAAATGGGTTTTTGATGTGCATGGTTATGAGAAGGGTAAGTGATATTAGACCACATTTGGTCTTAGAATGCTCATTTGAGCAAAAACGTTTTGGAGACAAGAGAGAGAGAGAGAGAGAGAAGAGCTAGGGTTGAGGAGAAATCAAGGTTTTGGTGGGAGATCACCCCCATTTATGGTTTCCAAGTGATCAAGGAGGAAGAAGGAAGCTAGGGCAAAGAGTTTCAAAGGGATTTAAGGTAAGAACCAAACCCTAGAAAGTCAGATTTATGTTCAGTTAAAAACCCTAATCCATCCATGGGGTTTTCTCATGGTTGGTTTAGGATGACTTTAGAATGTTATTGGGAGTGATTCCCATGTTTTGTTTTGAGATTTTGAGGATTTTTGGAGAAAAATCGCAAAAGAGCAAAGCTGGAAATCTGGGCATATCGCTACCCACACTGCAGCGTAAACCTACGTTGCTGCGTGGGATGCCTCGCCACAACGAGGCCGAGGGGCCAAAATGGAACCCCTCGGGTACACCACGGCATAGAAAAGCTACGCCGCAACGAAGGCCTACGCCGCAGTGTAGCTACTGTTCATAATGAACAAATTTCGAATTTTTGTTTCCGAACACCTCGTATTCATACACCGATAGTTTAAGGACCCTAATAAATTGTTAATCGAGGTTCAAATATAGATAAAACTAAATGAAAAATGTACCGTACGTCGCCGTTGATGAGTCAAAAACTCATTGAATTTTTAGTCCATATTTATGATCTTTATTACAATGTAATTGCTTGTTTTTATGCAGAAATATGTACTATTTACCAAATTTATTTCAAGGTGTTCAAACATAAATGAAAATTCCAAAGAAGGATCGGCGAAAGAAGTTCAATGTGAGGTCGCGACCAGAAGTCATACTATACCGAATGAAAATACATGGAGACAAGAGAAGGTTTGGAGACGTAGTGTTGGGCTTTAAGGAAGAATTTCATGTCGCGACACCATTTCGAGGTCGCGACATCAAAGGAAGACAACTCTAGTTGCAACAGAGAATTGAGGTCGCGACTATGAAGGGCTGATGACTAAGCTTACAAGGTCTATACCATGCAATTTAAGGTTGCGACAAAAATATAAGTTGGAGACTCCAATCGAGGTCACGACTAGGAATTCATGTCGCGACATACATTTAAGCAACTGGGACGAGAGCATAGATAAGAAAAGCCACATTAATGTCCCAAAACCACTTAGAGGTCGCGACACAAAAAGAAGACATTGTTGGTAGCAATAGAAAATTGACGTTGCAACAAAAATGTGAGCTTAGGACACCAATCGAGGTCGCAACCAAGAATTCATGTCGCGACATAAAAATGAGCTGAACAGTTAAAACATGTTGCGACTAAGTTTGAGCCACTACGACAAAAACAAAGTAAGAAGGACCACTACTCAGTTGCTACACACTTTCTAGTCGTGGACTGCAGTTAAGATAAATTGATGGAAACTCCGTTGTAAGTCGGCGAGGTTGGTGACAGATGTGAAGAAATGATGTCACGACATGCTTTCAAGGTCGCGACATAAATTTCAGCAAGGTAAAGAAACGATTAGGTTGCAACCGAAATCCCATGTCGTGACAAGACAATGAACAGATAAACAATTTTAAGTCGCAACATGAAAAAGGGAGTTGTGACTAAGAATCAATGACTGATAAACAGAGGGCTGAGCCATTTATTTTAGGGAAATCCACTTGGAGCCTTGGAATCAGGCCTAATTTATGAAGGTTATAAATAGGCGTACACAGTTTTAGTAAAGCACCTTCTGTTTTTCTGAAACTCATTGTCTAGGAGGACGAGGAAGACTCATTGTATATTGTAGAATAGACTTTTCTTTTTTTCTTTTTTCGATATGAACTAAGACTGTGAGAAGTGTCGTGCTTGATTTAATTTCTGATTTTCTACAATTATTGCCTCGAATTTAACAGAAATCTAGAAAAATTATGGAATTCCTGCTTTCTTCTCGCTCATTGCAATTACGTTGGTGTACTTGATCACCCTCCATCAGAGATTGTGATGCAAGAATTTTTTAGAACACAAATTTTCACTAGATTGGATTTATTGTTACAGTCTTTTCTCGCATGAATTAAAGAGAGATAATTACCTCGATTGGAATTTATTTGCTGATGTGTTATCGAATGGACTTGTTCCCAATAGTAAAGTGAGTATCGAATACCTCCAAGGCATGTATCCCGCCTCCGATTTTCAGAGACCCCTCCCGCTCCGGAGTGACACAGAGATGGAGATTCCTGAGAGTTTGGAACATTCATTTGGTGGGTATGTTAGACTAACATTGAAGAAATATTGAGCTCTAAGAGTTCACTTAGATAAATTCCCAATTCACTCATAATTGATGTTGGAGGGAAATATTTATCAATTTAAATAATCAGAGATTTCACCTTAATCTGTTGGAAAGTCCCTAACCTCGTGGCTACTGCAGATCAATCAAGTGGAATGGAAATATCCACTAGATTTAAAGGATGAGTCATCAATCAAGTAGAAATTTTTAAGAATAACCCTTACTGGGGAAGCAAGAAATTCCACAATTTCAAGAAGCTGGGTATGAAGTATTTGTAAGAAAAATACCTTATCTTGTAAAGATTGTGCGTAACACACGTAGAATCGTTAGACCCTTGTCTTCGATAGAAGCAGGACCTCTAGTCCATTATTCAAATATTTGAGACTTAAATCGGAATCCGACTACAAACGAAATAACAATGCGTGATGATCTGAAATTGATTTTGTTTTTCTGATACTTTTGCCAGTGATGTTCGTTCTATATGAAAAAATGATTGAAGGTCATTTTTATTATTGTTTAATGCTCGTGAATTCAACTTTCTTTTTTACTTTTGGCGTATTCTCAAACAATTATTTTTCTAGTTAGGCAGCTACATCACATAGAGGTTCAAATAGTATGGATCTTAGAGTAGTTAGGGTAGTTGAACTGGAAGTCTTGTCAATCTATAGGTGTTACGGACTTACATCATTTTGCGGATGACACATTCATATAGATCATCTTAATAATCTATTATTAATTCTGAAGAACATAAACTCAATTTTATTATTTTTCAAAACAATTCTCTTAAACTTTGGAAATAAATACAAAGAGAATTATGAAGCTCTGCATGATATTAATTGGTGATTTTAATTATATCTTCACGGACAATAAACACTTCCGTGGCCTTTGAAACGGAGACTTAGTGCTCTGAACTGCAACCGTTATGAAAATGGGTTGTATTCATAAATATGTATAAAAATTATTTATCCACTAAGGCCGTGTAATTGGTATTGACTAGGGACGGAGTGAGGATCACTAACCTAGAACCTAGATCGAAGGGAAGGAAGCGAGGCGTGACGGAAGCGAGTTTATTCGTGACCTCTATCCTTATTTCAAGGTGTTTTGGTAGTATACCAAATAAATCTAAATGATTATATGGAATGAGTATATCTTTGAAATGATATTGCAAAAGTGCATATGGATTTGAAAATGCTTGATATTTGAAATGCGACAATTAATTACATGTGAGTGATTAGTTGGGTTGCAAACCAGTGGTCAATTCTTGACATCTTGATTGATCCCGATATCTTTGAAACGACCAACATGGCGGGATGCACCAATCGACATCCATCATGAAGGCAACTGAAATTGTGCAATGTCCCACATGGCGGGATGCACCAATCAGGATCTGTCATGATGGTGTATGACATTGTTAAAATATCCCACTTGGCGGGATACCAACCGGCATCCGTCATGATGGCGTATGTGCAGTGACCACATGGTGGGGTGCACCAATCGGCATCCATCATGATGGGAGACCGGGGGCCATTGCTAAATACGCAGCTTCACATTCTTAGGAATGATAAAAATGGCGGAGTTCATAGGGCGAAATGTTAAGTGAATGTGGTGTATGAACAAAGTGAAATATTCAGCTTGAATAGTGTAAAGTAGGTTTGTAAATAAACTAATAGCCAGGGTATATGTTTAAAATCTCATGATTTGAGTTAAGTAAATTGAAGAAGCGTGAAAATCATGTTGACATGATCAATGATTTAATAACGTGGCATGTGAAATGAATAAGCATAAGTATAGTTTGATATAAAGGCATGATTTATATTGTGAATGTCATGTCAAACTGAAAGATTGGAGATAGAATTGTATAGAACCACTAAGCATGAAAATAGCAGGCGTGTAGTTTATCTATCGCAAGTTTAAGTAAGCGGGAAGAGGCAAGATTAAAAACCTGAGTCATAGAGAAAGTTGTAGGCGTATAAGTATATACTGTCATATGCATATGTTTCTTTTTCGCGTGTGACATTTTCATGAACAAAAAGAGTTAAACTTTGAACTATGGTTTGTATATCATTTTGTAAAGGCATGATACATGCATTTTATGTAAGGTGTGTAAAGTAATGTGTTTATGGGCTACCATTTAGAAAATGTTCAGCATGTTAGATACCCTAAAAACAAATGACATAAATAAAATGTTTTGATAAGATAAATGAAAACGATCCCGAGTAAGCTAGGAGCTCCAGTTCGGATCATGTCGAATGCAGTAGGGATTAGTCGCAACTGCCTTATAAAAAAAAAAAAAAAACAAAAACAAAAATGATAAATAATTGCAGCATCAGGAACTAGGTTGATCAGCGTCGATCCGGATGAGTCTGTTACATAATATCATACACCTTTGAACAGATGTGCTGGAATTATCTCATACTCTCTCCTGCAAGGTGCCAGTATCATGTTTAAGATATTTGACGATTCGAAATCTTTATGGATGACTTCACCAAATTATCTGGATTCGATTTTGAGAATTGTTTGGAAAGATTTAGAAGCGTGCTTGAAGGTGTAAAGACAAATGCGAGCGTGGCGGGAAAAATGTCATTTCATGGTAACGGAAATTATTGTCTTGGGACACAAAATTTACTGCGACTAGATTAGAGGTAGACGAGTAAGGGTTTTCTATCACCTTGAAACTCTCCTTACCTACAACAGTCAAAGGGATAAGAATTTTCCTAAGACATGCTGGTTTTTACAGAAGATTTATGGAGGACTTCTGAAAAATATCTAGACCATTATGCAAATTACTTGAAAAAGATGCAAAGTTTGATTTTGATGAATTATGCAAAGCTGCATTTGATGAAATTAAATCCAGATTAGTTACAACACCCATCATGGTAACACCTGATTGGAACAAGGAATTTGAAATTATGTGTGATACTGCAGTGTTCTTAGCAGTGGGAAAAGAATAGAAAGATGATGATGCCATATACTATGCCCGATAAAACCTTCAGTAGCTCAGAACTTCACTCCACAAGCGAAAAGATATGTTGGCCATGGTGTTTGCTTGTGAAAAATTAAGGCCTTACATATTGGGGTCCTATGTTATAATACACACTGATCATGCTGCAATTAAATATCTGATGGCAAAGAAAGATGCAAAGCCAAGACTGATCAGATGGGTATTATTACTACAAGAGTTTGATTTGGAAATTAAAGACAAGAAGGGTAGTGACAATGTAATAGTTGATCACTTGTCTAGATTGGAAAAGACTACTGAAGAAGAAAAAGGAAGTGAATTAGAAGAAAACTTTCCAGATGAGTAGTTGTTTGTGTTAGCAGTTTAGACACCCTGGTATACTGATATTGTGAATTACCTAGCTTGTGGAATTATGCCATATGTTGTTTCTTCATTGAAAAAACAAGTTGAGGACTAATAGCGAGGTTCTATATTTGGGATAGTTGACTTCGATTAAAAACACCTTTCACGGAGTTTATAACTCCATTGCAAGGACTATTAACTAATCCGGCAGGCGCATCATAAAACTTGTTTGAGGCAAAAGCCACATGCCACAAATTTATGACCAATTAACCAAAGGAGTATTATCTAAGCCCTGGCAAACTGAACCATAAAACTTGTTGCGAGACCAAATGACATATACAAATTTATGTGTAGTGTCTCAAGGACTATTATCTAATCCTGACAATGTGTAAAAACATTAAGTCTTCTCTTATGTAAACGAATCTCGAGTAAATCATTTTCAATTTTGGTTTGGCACGATGTGCAGTACGCAGTCGACAAGTAATAAAATGGATATAAGTCAGGATATCGATCCCACAGTCTCAAAATTCTAAATCAACTACCCAACTACTCAAGATCCATACCTTTAGGCTTGTAAAATGATAATGGTGATACCTTAGAAAATTTGGAAAATATACAAATATAAGGAAAAGAGAAAGAAAAATCAAATATAAAGCTTGAAATATAGAGAATAAAAGAATAATGAATGGTTAAGAAAATAGATGGACAGATAGTTATCTTTTAGAGAGAGAACATCAAGACAATGCTATTGTGAAGTATCAATTCCTGTAGTAAACATTGATAAATTTGCTTGTGTATTTGGTTTAAAATGTCCAAGGTGTTGCTTGATCTGGTACAGGTCTCTCAAACTCCACATTTCATTATCTAATTTTCTGATTCTCTCGAAGACGAGGAAATTACATAACTACTTGCAAGGGATTTCCCTTGTCGGGTATTTTTCTTTTGCAATACTTCATACCCATTTTATGGGTATGGCCTTAGCTCCCGAGTTATCGAGTCTGAGCAAGGATATCACAACTTCAAGGATGCTCTTCCTCAAAATTAGAATAGATCACCCTCTCCTTGAATTAGATCTCGGCTAACTTTTGGGATTACAGCTCAACTGTCGAATTAGGAGTGAACTCTCTGCACATTTAGATTGATAACTCATTCAACTCTTTCTTGATTTCAAGTGAGGAAGAGATTTATCAAGTAAACTTGCAAAGCTCATTAGATCTCCCGAATGGCAGTTAATATACCTTCAAAAATTGTTCTTAACTCTCGAGAATGCCTTCTCTGTGTCACTCGGAGGGCTATCGCAAAATGAAACAGCGGAGACAATCTTCCTCGCAGGTATAAACTTATATTCAGATTAAAAACAGTAAACCCGCAGCAGTAAATTCTGGCCCGAAATTCAAAACTGCTTGTAAACTACTACGGGGAGTAAGAATAAACGATAGCATTAACTTAGCGGAAGGCTGGGTTTCCTCAATTCTTGAATTACACGCTACGGCATTCCTCGATCATAAACGGCGCAATTTGAAGCTAGGAAAGTGATTCCATAAGAATTTATGCGAACTTCAGACATTCGGTAGTAATTTGAAAAGAGTGAATTGACGGTAAACCACACTTTCAACTTGATAACATCGAGATCGAAAAATTAACAAAATAAAGAAATTGAAAATAATCTAATGCGATGACGAGGAAGCGAAAACAAAAAAAATAAAATAAAGAAAATAAAAAAAATGAAGCTTTATTGCGGATCTTCGTTACGCCGCTGCGACTACTTTTCTCTTAATTTAGGCTGGCATTATTTATAGGGTTTCTCGGTTGGGCTAATCGATACCTTCTTTGATTTCCAGTGGGTAGCTGAGTTACTATTCAAGTCGCGACCTCCAATTCGCGCCATCGCGACATCATCCATGTGACATCGATCCGTCAGCGACATCAACAGAAGTCTTCTGACTTTTCCGACGGTATTTTTCGGATGTCGCGACATCAATCTCTTATTCGCGACATCACTTTATGCGCTGCGAGTTTCAGTAGTCGCTCATGATGTCGGGACATCAATCTTTCTTGTCAGCGACATCAGCTTATGGCTCTGCAGGTTTCACTTGATGGTTCCTGATGTCGCGACACCAATCTTTTGTCGCTACGTACGCCGAGGAGCTGCGACTTTCAAGCGAGCCGTACGATGTCGCGACATCGGTCCTGTGCGATAACCAGTTTAGTACACTCCGGTTTCATTTTTCAAACACCATCCCACGGCTTGTCGCGACCTCTGTCGAATTTCTTCCAGGATTTCGTGTCGCGACAAGCAGTCTATTGATGGATGTTGCGACCTCTTCTCTTCCTCGCGTTTAATACCATGACGATACTGTCGTCATAATTTGCCACGTATCATTGTTATGCGTCTCACGCTGACATCTAGATGTCGCGACATGAAGTCTTCTTCTTCCTCATATCCTGGTTGCTTTACCTGGAGTTTCTTTAACTCGACTGCCTTTGTTCTTCAAATGAAAGCCGTTTAGTGGGTTTCTTCTTACATTTTTGGTTATGCATTTTGATTCTTTGCCAAAAGCTTCCGTTCAGGTTCACTTCAAAATCTTGTTATTTCTGTTGCATTGTGCAATAAATTATCTGTTCTTGTACTAATCACATGCCCCTTTCATTAAAAATTCTTCTTTTCTTGAATTCCTTGCCATTGTAATTTAGATTAGTTATTCATAATTCTGCATAAGTGGTCTTGTTTAGAAAAAAATAGATCAAATGGTTCAAAATGGATGACATAAAGCTCATCGACTCCCCAGAGCTTAAATTTTGTATCTCAAACGAAAAAAAGAAAGAATTGTTTATTATCAAACAAAAGGACATTTTCGATTTACATTCCCACAGGTCTTTATCGTTCATTATTGATCTGAATTAAGATATCATATTATTTCAAGTTTAGTTTCGATAAAAAGAATAGAGCATGGTATACTTTATTACAAGAATTCTTGATAAAGCGATGTGTATAAGCAGTTTATTTGTTAAGTCTTGTTTTGTGTGTGTGTGCGAGTCGGCAATCTACTCCACTTTTAATTGGATTTGAGAATTCAAATCTTACGGGAGTTTCTCTTAAGCTGTTTATTAAGTCCCTTATGTGTTTTTCATAGTCTCCACTAATATGAGTAAATTCAACCTTCAAAATCAATCAAGTCTTTCGGGCTTGTAATGAAGAGCTTAGGTCGTAGGTAGGATGGATGGAGATTTTTGGTTCAAATTACCCAAACTCTTCCTCTTTCTTCTCAAGCCCATTGCTTTCATTTCTTGCTTCATAGTTGATCTCCTCAAGTTTCATCTTTGGGGTATCTTCTTGATTTCTTTTCTTTAAAATTGTTTTGTTCCAATTACTCATTTGTATTTCTCATAGTTGGAACTCTTTCTCTGCCACTTTTCAGGAAAAGTCTAATGTTTTGTCTTTTTAGGCTTTCTAACACTGTTAACGAACTTTGGGTTAGTAGCTCCCATACCAGTTGGTATTAGGGTACTAGGTGTTGAAGCACCCCTAAGAACTTAATTGTTGAGAGTTAGGCCCTGAGACAAAACTTCTTCCTAAGCTTTCTTTTATTTGTATCCTCTGCCTTTTTGATCTTTCTTTCTTACACTTTTACGTATTTATTCTTTATTTCTCCAAATCGCTCCCCAAACTTTGTCTCTTCCTCTCTCTAAAGTCTTTGGTAATCAAGGTTCTTCTTTGGAAGATTGTTTATCTGGGGATGAGCTAGGATTTCAATTTGCTTTGTTTTGAAGGTAGGAATTTGTTTTGGCTCAAATTGGGAACTAAGGTGTGTGAGCTATATAGTGGTGGCGAATGGTTCAAATTGTTCCAGGATGGCTGCATCATTTCTTGTCAGTTGTCTTACCTAGGATTTCACCTCAATCAATACTCAAACAAGTTCTAGGACCATGGATTCTAATTCCTGAGTTTCCCAGAAAATGTTCCTATTTTCAGTCAAAGTTTCATAGGTGTTATTGACCGAGGTGTATTATTTTCTTCAAGACTTGTGTTTATTCACTGTTTATTTACATTAGTTTAACCAAGTATTTTGTTACATCAGTAATAACCAATTTCTCGATTTTTCTACCCAAACTGAATCTGAACAAAACAATATATACTCCTAATTCCAGTCTCTTTATTCATGCCTCTATTCTTTTCAAACAAATTAAACAGAACAGAAGTATTACTCTGATTCCCAACAGAAAATAAACTTGCACAGAAACAAAATTCAAACATCAGGATCAACCAATTTGTAAATCAACAGAAATTTTATTCTCATATCAAAAAGATTTCAATATCGTACAAGCTGTCTCATTTACAATCATTTTTGTGACTAAGTTCAAGAAAAACTCTCTACTTCCTGCTCGCAAATCCTATATCTTCTTCAGAAGTTTGCAGCCCCCGCTCCAAAATTTGGCTCACCAGACCTTGAGCTCCTCCAAGAATGATTCGGCGATTATGAGTCGTTGACAAATTGGGAGGGTGCCTTCCACAACACACACTTTTGGAAAGCTACATATAGACGGGTTCTAATTAACCCTTCTTCCTATTCACATTGTCCAGGCCTCTCTGGATGCCACCACGTTTTATGGAATAAAGAATGGAATTGGTTTGTTTTCCGACTCCATTCATTCCATAAAAACAGCGTTTGCAATCCTTGGACTCCTTTTTTTTTTTGCTCTCATCCTCCCTTTTCTTCATTCTTTTTGCTTGTTTCTCTTCCTTTGTTCCCCCATCCTTTTATAGTGAGTTTAGTCTCTTAGAAGAGCTCAAGAGGTCATTTCATATTCCTTCAATTTTCTATGGGAAGATTAAATGAGATTCTTGATTGCTTCTCTTCTTATATTTCAAGCCCAAAGTTTGTGGCTTTTCATTGAGAATTTTGATCGTTTTCTTGAATATGCCGCTCCACTCTGATTATATCATGAAGCGAGAATATTCACAATTTGGTTGAGTGAAGGGTCAGATTACATTTTAATTTATGACATTTCCTTCTGTAAATTGTAAAATTTGGGTGAATTGTAGTTTCATGGATTTTAAGCGGGACTATACCTTTGAAGTTGATGTCGGGGACAACGTGTCTTTTAAAAGTCGTTATATTAACTATTGGACCTAAATCAGACATTATTTTGCGCGGAAGTCCTTGACTTGAATTTTTATGTTGTAGGCTGAAAATTTAGTCCTGACGAGGGAATATTCTTCCGCTTCTTATATTTAAATTATGATGAAATTCATCATTTGACTTTCTTTCCACTTCTTATTCTTCATACTCGACATTCTTGGTTAGCCCTTTTGAATCGGTGTTAGGTCCAAACAAAATTGTCCAAGTGTAATATCTAATTAATTCAATTTCACTCAACGACTACAATTTGATTTATTTTTATCATGCAAAGAATTTGACAGATTCTGTGTCTCATATTCAATAGTTAGGCATTCAACACACGATAAAAAAAACTCCCCCAAACTTGCAATCATGCTATATCAAATATAAAAATTCTAACAAATATTTAGGTAAAATGCAAGTAAAATAAAAGTCAAGAGAAAAGAATAAGAACTCCCCTTTTTTGATTCCAATCATGTTATATCTGTTGTCCTGAAATGTGATTTCAGAGGTTCTTCTTTTTGTATATTCTTCTTTCTTTCCTCAAACTGCTCCATTTTTAAATTCTAGCTGAACTTTCTTTTATTCACCAAATGTATCAATGCATCTGGCAGCTATAGCTGACATCTTGTTCAGCTCATTCATTCCACTCTCTTTAGCTCTGCTATTTCTCCCTAAAGATTCAGGTGGTCTAATGTTGTATTAAGCAGATCCTTCCAAGCAAATTATCATATTCTCATCTTCACATGTTTGAATTAGTAATTTCCTTCTTTGTTCGAAGGAAGGGATGGGGGGAAAGAATCTGTGGAATAAGCTTCCATGATCTTCCCACATTTGTTAACGAGTTCGTATAGTGTGTGAGTTAAACCATGTTGCGAAGCCATATCTTGTAAGAGAATGGGAACAAGCTATGGTGAATAACCTGAATCTCACAAGTGATTTAATTCAGATTGGCTATTCTCGAGAAATCGTCCCAAGTGTTCATTGGGATTTTCGAATTGGAATGACAGTGAATTAGTGGTTTGTTTGAACCATGGTGATCGAGGCAGCTTGAGCTTCGAAGTCGTTCGCATCTATTGCTGGTGGATCTCAGCACTAAATATTTATCTTTGATGAATGGTTCCATAAGTCCTCCATGGTATCTGCTCTTGAGGTACTTACGCTCTGAAATCATGATTGACTTCATAGTTCCAATCCTTCATCTGTCATGAGTGTGGTTGAAATCTTTTGTCTTTCTGAGCTCTTGGTGTTCTCTCGGTCGATTACTGTGGAATCGGATCGGATCCCTTTTTTCTTATGCATTAAAGGTCTTCCTGATAAGTACCACTCAGAATCAATAGGATTAGCACAGTCGACAAATATTTTTCAATATGGTTTGTTAAGTTAGTGGCTAAAATAACCACTGCTTGAAAAACTATTTTTGTTCTTTTTCTTTAAAATATTGATCATAACAGTATTTCCTTCTTTAGATACGAATAAATGATTTAATAAATTCTTTCGATCCCAAACAGTAAACTAAATAAAACTGTTGACTTGGACAAAAACACCTTTTCTGAGTTTATAACTCCATTACCCGAGGACTATTAATGAAAATCTACTAATATTGAAAAAGCATAAAACTTTTATTAGGTCAGATAAATTATATACAAGTATTATGGCACTATTGCAAAGGACTATTATTAGTCCTAACTACCTCAAATTCCTAAATCAACTACTTTAACTTCATGAGATCCATGCTATTTGGGCTGTAAAATGATATTGGTGATTAACATGAAGTGGAAAATATGCAAATATAAGGAAAGAGAAAGAAAAATCCAAATATTGAAATATAGAGAATAAAAATAATGAATGGTTAAAATAGATGGACAACTGAATAGTTATCTTTTAGAACATGAGACGATGCTATTGTGAAGTATCAATTCCTGTAGTAAACATTGATAAATTTGCTTGTGTATTTCAGGTTTTAAAATCTGTCCAGGTGTTGCGATGCAAATTTGGATCTCTCAACCTCCATTTCATTATCTAATTTTCCTCTAATTCTCTCGAAGACAGAGTAAATCTATACTAAAGGATTTCATAAATAGGAATTATTTTTTCTTTTACCAATACTTCATACCCATTTTATGGAATTTATGAAACCTTAGCTCCACAGAGTTATCATTCAAAACGAGATATAACTTCAGGGATGCTCTTTATAAAAATTAGAATGAATACCTCTCCTTGTTAGATCTCATTGCTTCTGGATTGACATATATTAGTTGAGTGAATCTCTCTTATTTAAATTGATAACTCATTCAACTCTTTCTTGATTTCAAGTGAGAAGAGATTTATCGAGTAAACAGCTCATTAGATCTCAAATAGCGAGTTAATATACCTTCGAAATTTGTTCATAACTCATAAAGGAATGCCTTCTGCATGCTCAGAAGTGCACTCAACAAATCGAGCAATGAGACAAATCTTATAACGGGTATAAGAAAGAATTATATTCGAGATCAAAAATAACGTAAACCCCATAACCAGTGAAGTAAATTCATAAAACAGAATTAAAGGCTAACATGAAACTCTCTGAGGAAGATAAAGTCACGACAATAGCATTAACATGAATTGGTTTATAATTCGCGAATTACACTACAACATTCCTCACGATCTATAAACATTATAGGTGAAGCGGGAAAGTCGAATTCCATAAATTTAATGCGAACTTCAAACATTCCAGTCGTAATTTTGAAAAGAATTGAATTCGACGATGACTACGCTCAAAAGCAGATAACATCAGTCGGAAAATTAAACAAAATAAAGTGAAAATAATCTAATCTGATCACGACTAAACAAAAATAAAAAAAAATAAAATAAAGAAAATAAAAAATGAGCTGCCACCCAGATCTTCTGCTCTCGCTTCGCCCCGCGACCGCTTTTCTCTTCTCTCGGGTAGTCACAGATTTATAGGTCGTTTCTCGCTGGGCCCTAATCCCAATGCCTCGGTGGATTTCCGCTGACCGCCTGGGTTACCGCTCAAGTCACAATCTCAATTCCCTTGTCGCCAGGGACATCATCCATGCTCGCATCATTCACCACGACATCAACTTAAGCTCCTTGCAAATTTTCAACTCGGTGTTTTCTTGGATGTCGCTGACATCAATCTCTTGTCGCGACATCACTTTTATGCTCTCGCGTTTCAATCGGCGCTTCATGATGTCGCTGACATCAATCTCTTTATCGCAAGCACGCCTGGCGACTCAGAGGTTTCACTTGATGGTTCCCGATGTCGCTGGCCACCAATCTTTGTCATGGCACGCCCAAGAAATCGCGACTCAATCAGCACGCCCATGTCGCGACATCGCCCTCCTCGTCATGGCAACTTGAGTAATATCAATTTCATTTTTTCAAACCTCGTCACGCGCTTTAAGGCGCTCTCGTCAGCACTCTATCAAATTTCTTCCAAGTTTCCTGATGTCGCGACAAGCTTGATCTATTCGGATGTCGCACTCTTCTCTTCACTACCGTTGTCGCGATACTATTGTCGCTAAGGATCGCCAGAGTCATTGTCGGCGTCACGATAAAGATTCGGGATGTCGCTGACATGAAGTCTTCTTCTTCTTCATTTCCCGTTGTTTCACCGAGTTTCTTTTAACTCCCCAAATTTCTGCCTTGTTCTTCTTCGGGCGTGTTTCGCTCGATCGAGTTTTACCGCCGTAACCTCGATATGCATTTTGATTGCCGCCAAAGCTTCACTATATCGTTCTTCATCTTTTTGTGCGCTTCACAAGAACTGCTTCAAATAATGATTCATTAACGCCATCCACCTTCTCGCTTTTCGCAAATTCTTTTTTCAATTCCCCGCCATTTATCAGCTTTGCTGCTATTCCATAATTCCGCATTACAACCGGCCTTGGCTAGATAAAAATAGATCGTAAATGACTAAAATGGATGACTTTCAAGCTCATCAATGATCCACTACTTTTCAGAAGAGGAGCAGATATGATTATCAAGATAAAAACAAAATAGAACAAGGTGGAACTCATAGATAAAATGTCATGCATCATGAGAGAGATGATTTAGAGACAAACAAACCATAAAATTCTTTAATCAAGTTTTTATTGCCTACTCTATTCAAATGACGTTTGAATGGTAAAAGATTATAAAAAGCCCAGAATGAAGCAACATGTTTCAAGAAACAATGTCTTATACAATCTCTATGCAGATTTTTTATAAATCAAGAAACAGAACTATAGATCTTTTTCCACTCTACTTGAAACCACATTCCTCCCAATGCAGATTTCATGCATCCAACAATGAAAAACAACAGTTTAATCATAAATTATTTTTTCAGCCACATTACAGAAGTTTACATTAAATAAAACATTGTTAATTAGGGCAACTCATGAATAACTCAAGAAGATAGCTCTTCGTCTTCAAATATAGCATAATAGATTGGGTTTCAATAATCTCCCTCAGTCAACAAGTAAGAAAAATTTCCAAATGTGAGATCAAGAAAATTCCTGAGAAAACTCAGAATACAAGCAAAAAGACTCGGTCTATAGTTAGGGATGGATACTATTTGTTTCATAGAACTACTTACAAACTCCCATTGAACGTCCCCATGCCAGAATTACTGGAACTAACACTCTCTGAACCAAAAGAATATATGCCATGGGCCATCAAAATCACTATACTTCCTAAGCTACCAAAGAAGAAAGATTATCGAATTTTAAATGAACTGAAGAGTTAGTGACTGAAGCTTTATGATAATGCCATGATAAGATGAAAAGAAGTGTCATGATCAAAAGATTTGAGGGAAGGAATTCCAAAGCAGGGATTAAGTCCTATTATACAATTCAGTTCATGGTTTCAGAAATCAAGTCAAGATGGAGTGGTCTTTACAAAGTAGTAACAAGTACACCCTTTGGAGCAGTGACACTAAAAACTAATTCTGGATGTGAATTTAAAGTGCATGGTCAAAGATTGAAGCATACCTTGGAGGGAACATAAATGTAGAGTGAACTAGATTTGGAAGAGAATGAAGAGAATTTTGCTAAAAAGAAAACATTCTATAGCAAATGTCTATCTAAAGACATTAAATTATAGCTTTTTGAAACTAAACAACTTTTAATTTTCATGGCTAGTTTGTTTTAGTTAAGTCTTAGTGTTTGAGTTAGTTTTACTTTGTTTGAATTTTGATTATAAGTGAGTTTTACAATTTTTCATATACCTAATGAATGGAAATGAATTTTAAGAAAGCACAAATTCAACCGATGATGCAAATGCCAAGGGGGAGTAATTCAATTTCCCTAACTTGCTTTTTAATGATATTGCATAGTTGAAGTATTTTGTTTAATAAGAAAATGAATTGTAGCTGAGCTAAGTTCACATCAATACTCGAATATCATCTTACTGAATCATTTTGAGTGAAGAAATGAATGGATTGTTATACTGAACGGTGTCTTTGAATTACTAGTTGTGTCATTGCTACCGCCTCCTGACAATGTTAATCGCACAAAGGCTTTTAATGTTGCTTGATTGAGGAATAAAAATTATGCAACTTTGAGAAAAAAAAATTTCATTATCACAACATAGTTTTCTCTGTCGCGACAGTATTATCAAAACTCATGTGCAACAATGTTTCTTAATGTCGCGACAAAGACTAGGTTAGTCTTTTAGAAGCCGTAGGAGATTTTGTCGAGAGACAATTTTTCTATGTCACAACATAAGTTAATTGGAGGAGCACAAACTATGTCGCGACAATGTTTTTCTCCATCGTGACATCTTTTGATTTGAACTAATCTGTTCTTCGTCATGCGATGCATTTCATCGTCAGATCAAGAGTGGTTTGAAACTCATTTTCAAGAGTTTTATCATGATAATATTTCCTATCGCCATACATAAGTATTAATTTGAACATCACATTTTATGTCGCGACACTCTTTGCTCCTCACAAATGGACTAATTCATTTTATGATTTCAAAATATGTCATACGCCATTCTATGCATAAACAAAAAATTTGAATAAACCCTAGGCTAGCTTTTTGTCGCTTATGATTAATGACGCCGGTACAACCACAGTGAGCCTATAAATAGACCATGTTTGAAAACCGGAAAGGCCACTGCCTCATCAAACTAATCAACCCATCAACCATTTCACCCAAATCTCTTCCCCCCTCCTCTCTTTGAAAAACCCTAGATCCCCTAAAACCCTCTTCTGACAATGTCTGAGCCTTCGAACTTGGTTCCGAACCTAAAGGAAATCATGGAAGAGTATACTGAGAGGGAGGAAGAAACAGTCCAAGCGACTCAAGAGAAATAGAAGAAGAAGGAAGAGCTAAAGCCAGAGCGGAGCCTAAGCAACTAGTGGAAGAAACAAGAAAGAGGAAAAGGGAGCTAAAGAAACTGGAGCAGAGCACAGTGAAGGAAAAGCGAGCAATTAGGTTTCAGAGCTGACTTTGGCTGCCTGAGAGAGGTAAACTAGCACGTAGATTTCATAAAGTGAGGGCTTGCAAGTGGATCTCCCTTCCAAGAAATTGTTGAGAAAAGAGGATGGCTTTCAGGAGCACACAAAGTTCTTGATTTGTAGATGTAGTAAAAGAATTCTATGCTAATATGGTGGGTATGAAAGACAAGATAGTTTATATCATAGAAAAATGGATCTCTTTCTTCAGGGAACAGATTGACCAAACTTACAATCTAAATGAAAGAAAAAATGGTTCGAAATTCAAGAAACTGGTCAAGGAACCAGATTTCCAAAAGATTGTAAACCTACTGACTAATGGCAAGGGGAAGTGGAATGCAACCTGAAAAAACCCACACAAGTCTATTGTAAGGGGATCGTTGACTAAACAAGCCAAGGTTTGGTTTTATTTCATTTGTTTAGTTATTTTGCCAACTAAACACATGAGTATAGTTAGGGAGAATGAGGCAGTACTTTTGTATGCCATCTTGAAGGGTTACAAGTTTAGTGTGGGGAAAATCATAGAAACTCAATCTTAAGTTATTACAGAGGTGGATACAGGGGACTAGTACCTCACCCAGCACTGATCACAAGGTTGTGTATCGTGGGTGGTGTGGAAGGAGATTAGGAGGAAGAAGAAAACTGCCTTAGAACCCACCCCTGACACTGACAGGAATCACCAAAGGGCCTAAGAACAGGGGCAAAGAAAGAGAAGCAAAAATTGAGAGAGAGACACACAGAACACATCAAATCCAGCTTGAAACTAGCTCCACAGGCAACAACAAAGGCAAGAGAAGGTGAGCCCACACTTTACCCTCTCCCCTGCAAATGAGATGTCCATCAGAGCAAGCTGGAAGCCCGCATCAAATAACACTGTTGAATTAATAGATATGCTGAAAACAATGAGGCAAGAAATGCAAGAGATGGACAACAGTTGTAGATCCAACTCCAACTGAGGGATGAATATATGGATGTAAAGCTCAGAATAAAGGACCATAATCTGGAAGAAGCCCTAAAGCAAAGAGATGAAGAGTGGAAAAGCATATGGGAAACAAGAGAAAGAGAACTAAGTGAAGAACTCAGGGCAAAGAAGATGCCTTCATCTCATATCAACTTAGGAGGGATAGTGAGCAAATAAAAACCATGAAGGAGAGAGAAAATGCTATGAAGAAGAACTTGCTGCAAAAGGAAGATGCCTTTGGGTATCTGTACAAGGAACATAAAAAACAAATAAGACTTCTGATAAAGAAAAGGGACAAGGAAATGGAGGGTACCCTAAACTATAGGGCAAAATGTTGGACTTAAAGCTTAGATATGATCAACAACAACCTGATAGACTGTACTTCCGCCCAGGGTGAGCTCTGGGGAGAACCCCGAACTCATCGGGCAGAGACAAAATGATCTAACTGCCAAAACGGCCCTTTCCATGGAGTGGTTTGCATTTCAAATGGCGCCTTAAGAAGGCGTGATCCAAGCGCCCATAAGTCCGTGATTCCCGAGTTCTCACTCTTCTGCGCTGCCATGTTTGAACCAGTAAATCTGCATTCCTCCCATAAGCATGATAGAAGAAGAAAATAGCTTGCCTTATAGTTCTTCCCATGTTCCCTCCTCGTAACCATATGCCTTACACTTAAATACTTCAATAAAAAAAATTTGGCAAAAATTGGTGTTCACTCTCATTTTGCATTTCTTGTGTGTTTATTGTTTATTTCCTTTCCTTTGTGTTCAATAATTAGAAATTGAAGAGATTTAGTAAATAGCTTTACTGAATAATGAAGAACCCAAGCTCGTTTAAATTGTTAAATAAGCTTAGAACCCGGTTTCGTATACTCAATGACTAGAATTGAAATGTTGTTTGTTGTTTCTCCCGAATTAAATGGTCTAGTGTAAATAAGATTGGCACTTGTAAAATAGTATAGCAACATATTTAGGTACCAAACAAGATTTTGATAGATGAATTGGGGTAAGATGTAATGAACTGAAAAATAAAGTTGTGAAGGTATTGATAAATGTGTTGAACTTCAAGAATAAGGAAGATTGCAACCAATTGATGGAACAAATATGACTTGTAATTATATTTTGTAAGTAGCTTAGATATTATGAACCTTGATAAACACTACACATGGTCAAAAGTATCTCTGAAACAGATTGTGCCAAAGATTAGGGACATCTTCTAGGATTAATCACAGTTAAATTTCCAAATGTCTTAGAACTTGTTAGATTATTAGTCAAGGCGAAATGCTAAGCAATACCACTAATAGGAAGTGATATAGGCCATTCTTGGAAGATTGAACCTTTCAAAGCCTACCTGATTAATATGCATAAGCATACACCTTAGTTCCTTATTTGAGCTAATACCCTACCTCATCATTAACCAGTAAATGAAAAGCCTAGATCCTCCCTTGAACATAATCATACAGTAAAGAACCCTTATTTTCCCATATTACATGAAAAATACATTAATGATGGAAGAGGACAAGTTTGGGGGAATATTATTTCAAAAGTACTTGGAAGGATAAGAAAGGTTGAGACAAAAAAATCAATTGAGGTGAGTAAAGATTAAAAGAATGAAGAAAATAAGTTGTTAAAAGAAAAGTGTCAAGGTGGAATAAGTTTGGTCTTGTAGCCTTCCTCCTTGGAACAATTAAGTCCTTATGGGTGTTCAACATCTACTACCCTAATGCTAATTTGTCAGAAGCTTGAGCCCTAGTACCCGACCCGACCCGGAGTACGAACCTGATCCGGGACGCGATCCTCTCTTTTACGAATCCTGATACAATTTCTTTTCTCAATAAAACACACTTCAAATAGTCATTTGTAAAGAATAATTATCCTTATGAAAATATATACGTATATATCACGTTAACTTAAAGGGGGCCCATCATTTTGTTCTTAATACACGTTTTCATTCAATATGGCATTATATGCCCATTTGCTCCATTTCTCACTTTTATACATTACGACATTATAAGTCGTTATAAATATAAAAACGCTGCATAAACATTTATCAAAGTTCGACACAAATATAGTTTTAATATAAAAAAGTGATCGCATATCACGTTTCATGTATGCATGGTCGGAGCTTTACTTTTACTCCGTGCGGCTTTTGACGATGACTTTGCGCTTGCACGGTCTTTGCTTTTGAACCTATTTACTCGGTACCTGCGCAATGATAAAAAACAACGCACTAAGCATTTTCATGCTTAGTGGTTCTACTCAGTTCTCTCTTCATTTTATTTTAACACAAATCATGCAACTTTTCTAAAGCAATGCTTTTAAACCTTATTGAATGATCAATGCAATACAATACGTATATATATTTATTTACAATTCATTGATCATTCCAAATATGCACTTTCATATGCAATAACTCATTCAAAACTCAAATCATGAATTTCAAAAATATTCTTATCATTTTGCCCTTAAACGAATTTAGCCAATGTTTTTGGTGCATAAGATAACATAATCACCGACACGGTCCCGCTGGGTTGTATGCCGGTATAAAAAGGTTTTATAACACGCATGGTCCTTGCTAATCACGAATGGTTGCAAAAATCATTTTAGAACAATTTACCAATACTATCCCACTAGGCTACTAGGCTACGGATCGGAGTAACACTACCTTACATTCGTTCACAGTACTGCTAGTTTGATCTTGTGACTTACCACCATCTAATTAACTGGAATATATTGGATAACATTACATTGGGGCATTAAAAATCAGTCATAGAAATTCTGATAGGGTATACATTTTATACTCAAATAGCACATTGATGAGTCCAAAACATTAAATTTTTAATCATTTTACGAGTTTATAATGAATAATGATAATTGTCACGCAAAAACTAATAATTGACTCAAATTCCAATTTGCGGAAAATACGAAAATCAAATTTGCTTAAAAATCATAAGAAATCGGCTGCGGCGAGGTGGAAGTCAAAGCGGAATTTAAGTCGCGACGAGAGCCTTCCGATTTCAGCTGATTTCAGATCACGACATCGAAATTTAGGCTTTGAAGCGAAGAATGAGAGTGAAGTCGTGACTTGAAAGAAGTTGAAACAAAGAATGGCCGGTTGAGATTAAAAGAAGCAGTCAAATGAAGAAGTTCATGTCACGACATCATTATGATGTCGCGACACAAGAAGATAAATGATGTCATGATACCCTTGTGAGGTTCTGTGAAGGATGTCTACAAAGCCACAGAGCGACCTTCGCAAGTAAAAGAAGTCGCAACTAATTTTGAAAGAAAGGACTTGATGTCGCGACCTTGACAGTAAAGAAGAATCACACCAAGGTCGCAACAGAAACTCCAAATCAGACGATCGTTAATTAATAAAGAAGTAGATATGATGTCGCGACACCACTTCGAGGTCGCGGCGAGGTGAAAGGTTTAGCAATAGACGTGGATTCGTGACACCGAATGGGGAAGTCGCGACAAGATTTCAAGAGACTGAACATAGAGGTGACATCAGTTACAAGGAAGAGGTCGTGACATCATTTTGAGTGACATCGTCGAGGGTGTTAAAGGCAAGTCGCGACCACATAAAAGCTTATCACGACAGACGAGCGAAGCGAGTCGCGGCGTAAAATTGTTGCGACATCAAAGCGACTCATAAGCGAGAGCGGTGAAGTCGCGACGTGTAGAAAATTCGGGACATAAAGTCAAGGTCGCGACACACAAATGGAGTGTGACATGAACAAAAAATGGAGCGAGTTATTTTAAACCTGAGGAAGTGCATAGGATTAGGGCCCAACTCAAACCCTATAAATGGCCGGTGCTCTGAAGGCAGACTCTTGGCGGCTCGGAGCAGAGTGCGGGTGTGAAGGCTTCAATGTATTTTAATTTTACTGTTTCTTTTTCTTTGTTTCTTTGTTATTTTGATTAGATTAGAGTAGATTGTTATTTCATTTTGAATTTCTGGATCTGGATGTTAGTTGTTGAAGTTGAAGCTAAATGCAGAATGTTATTTTCTTCAAATTACTGCCTGGTTCATTTGAAGTCCAAACAAATTTTGGAATTCGAACTTCCAATTTCGGATTTACAATAGTTCTTTTGATCAAGGAGCTACCGTTAGTGTAATGAAGTAATTTAGAAACCCCGGCTTAGTTAATTTACTCACATTGTTCAAATTTATCTTTCACTTGGAAATTTATGAGTCTTGAACTTAGGTCTTGAATCACCTTCTTTGGTTTGTTTATTTTGTATACGATCCAAATATAAGTGTCTTATACTGTAATAAGTTGTTCATGCATGATTTCTAGGAGGCCCTCTAAGTGACCGCAGAGGCATTCTGAGAGTATTGAGCAATTTCTCAAGGGTATCTGAACTAATATTGGGGATCCTAATGGGCTCTGTGAATTTTTAATCGATAAATCTTCTTCTCACTTGAAGCGAGAATGAGTTGAATGACTTATCAATTAAAATTAGAGAGAGAGTTCGCCTCGGTCGAGCATTAAGTTCAATCCCGTGTTAGCAAGGATCTAATCAAGGAAAGAATGAACTGTTCCAATTTTGAGGATGAGAAACCAGTATAATGTAAACCCATGCTTAGCCTATGTCTTAGGAGCTAAGGTTGACAGTCCATGTTTTGGGTATGAAGTATTGAAAAAGAAAAATACTAAAACGAGGCTTTCAGATTAAAAGTAGTTATCTAATCCTCTGTCTTCGAAAGAAGCAGGGAAAGATTAGATGATGAAGTAATGTCGTTAAGGAGAAATCCACATGGCATTACCATCTTCCTTGGACGGATTCTAAATCTGAGGTTCATGAAGCAAAGTTACAGAGTTGTCTGCAGGAATTGATGTTTCACAATAGTTGTATTTTCAATGCATCCCTTTAAGAGCTAACTGACCAGTCTATTTCTTAAATTTTTTTTTTTTTTAGTTTAAGCATTATTTCGTTTTGTTCTTAGTTTACATATTTTTATTCTTTTATTATTTTAAAGGTTGCATAGGAATTTATCAATTGCCTATCATAGTTCAAATAGTATAGAGCTTGAGTGGTCGGGGTGGTTGATTGAATTCTTGAGATCTGTGGGATCGATATACGGACTTAAATCCACTTTATTACTTGTTAGAGCTGTACACTTGCGGAGATCATGGATCAAAATCAGAAAGAAATTCAGCTACTCTTAAGGAAACCGTTTTTAATCAGTATAATTGCAAAGAAATATAACAAACAAGTTTCATGGCATTATTGCTGGGGATTAGACAATAGTCCTTGGGTAATAACGTTATAAATTTGTGTTTATGTTTTGATCCATCACTCACACTTACATAGTGGGAGAATTAGACACGAACAAGTTTTGGCAGATTCTTGAGATCGAAAATTAATTAGATCAATATTCGACTGAAAGAGGAAATACTAATTTGGATATTTTAAGAAAGAACAAAATAGCTTTGGCCGGTATTCACAGTAGTCAATTTTTAACAAGCCATGTTGAAAATATTTGTTGGGGTTTGACTAATCACAATATGAGTATGCTTTTATTTGAGAGAACCTTTGTGCATAGGAAAAGGGATCGAGCTGATTCAACGGACAGATTGGAAGGCATCGGGAGCAGAAGACAAAATGACATGGCTAGGCGGAAAGAGACATGACGAAGCGGAAGACGAGAGGACGACGGAAGACCCCCATTACTAACACAATGGAGAGTTGCAGGCCTATTATTCAGAAGAGTGATGCCGTCAGACTGACCTACGGTGGATGCAAACAATTTTGAACTAAAAGCCGGCCATAATTACAATGGTTCGGCAACATCGAGTTTATTGGTCATCCCGCAAGAAGACCCGAATGAGCACACAGGAAGATTTCGGATTAGCTATCTGATGTGAAGGCTGAACGATTATTGAAGTTTCGGAGGTGATAAAACCCATCTCTTCCCATTTTCTTTGAGAGACATAGCAGCCACATGGTATGAATCATTACCATAGTTTACGTTGATGCTTAGGAAAAGTTGGTGAAGCTTACTTAGGCGATTCTTTCCGTCTCACTTCGGAGACGAAGAGAGATAATTGTATTCCAGCAGGGGGAAGATGAGAGCACGTATGTAAACAGGAAATATTCAAAGATTCTTTGAAGGGTGCCAATGCATGGAATGAACTGAAGACCCGAGTTGGATATAGTGTATCTGCTCTGAATGATACATCGAGATATCGATGCTTCATCAAATAGACATTCAAAGCGAAAAAGTCTTTGAAGAGGCAAGAGATGCGATAGAGGACTAGCAAAATGCAATATAAGCTCCATCTGAGTTTCAAGAGGTAGTAGCAGAGGAAAAGGGTCATAGAGCTGGCAGATGACAGCCATGGAAGCTAAGTTGGATCTTTATAATAATGCATAGGATGGACAAACAAGAGAGGAAGATGCACACTTTGCTTTCATGAAATGGAGCGGTAGAAAATTGATGAGGAAAGAAGTGTGATGTGCCAACAGAAGAAGATTCTTATGGTGCTAAGGAGGTTAAGTACGTGAACGAGCAAAGAAGTTATCATTTCAAGACAAATCTAACACCTTGCCACACTGATCAATGGCTGAGGAACCGTAATTTCTCATATGGTGGAGGCGTTACATGGCCCGAGGCGGGGACAACATCCTCGACAAGGATATCGGCAGCCACCAGGTTCAGATGGGAGGTTGGGGCGAAATGAATGCGAGGGTCAGAGGAGGGCCCAACCATTTGAGGAACAAATCTTTTGCGAGTTCATGGGGATAACAGAGAGGCTATTACAATTCCATGAGCGAAACTATCGACTTGTAAACTTTCAAGTCGATGCCGGATGTTTGAGGAAGAATGCTTCAGTGCTTCAGAAAATCTAGAGACACAAATGAGGCAATTGGCCTGAATATGCCAAATCGAGCAGGGAGCATTCCTAGTGACCTTGGAAGAACCACAGGCGCATGTAAATTCATTGAGAAGTGGGAGGATTTGGCGACAAACGGAAGGAAGCCGGATATAAAAAGAAGGGCGAGCGAGAGAAGAAGAGATTGAAAGAAAGAAAAGAAACGGCTGATTGAGCGAGATGAAAGGAAGAAATGACCAGAAAGAAAGAAGAGTACAGCTTATACTCCTACGGTGCCATTCCCGCAGAGACTTGAAGTCAAAGAGAAACGGAGTTTTTCTAAATTCTTGGATCTTTTCAAGAGAAAATGAAATAAATATCCCACCAGCGAGGTGATCGGTCAAATGCCTCTTTATGCAAAATTTACGAAGGAGGTCTTTGAGCAAGAAAGGAAAGATGGCCCAGGAGGTATAGTTAACTTAGTGCTTCATGCGGTGCCATTATCAGCAGAATCTCAGCCAGATGAAAGACCACATCGGTTTCACTATTCGCATTTACATGGGGAAATGTGAGTTCAAAGCTTTATGTGACTCGGAGCAAGTATAGATTTGATGCCTCTATCGGTTGTGCGAGAGACTTAGTTAGGGAACTAACTAACAACAATTATTCTGGATTGGCTGATAGATCAATGGCCTGTAGTAGGGCGTGCGGAAGATGTACTCGTCGAGGTTGAAATTCATTTTCCAGTAGATTTTGTTATCATGCGAGATGGAGGAAGATCCTCAAGTTCCTCTTGTTCTTTGGGAAGACCTTTCTTAGCAACAGAGCTGCAGCTGATTGACTTACGAGAAAGGTGAAGCGACACTCGAGTTGGGAATGAAGCGGTGCGTTTAATATTAGTGCGGAACATCTGTGTAGAGGAAGACAGTTGTATGGTTGTAAGAAGCAATAGCCTTCTCAATGATGAAGTGAATTCTGATTGTATCATTCAAAACTCTATCAATGAAATTGAGATGAATTTTCAGTACCTTGAGAGCTTTGATTGTGAAGTTATGCCTGCAAATTTGTTTAATAATGAAACAGTCTCGAGTATAAATGAAAACAGTCAAGATGAAGTGACGACGGAGACACGGCGAGCTCATGGGCGGGGAAACTAGTACGAAAGGGTTAACATTGAAGAGGTTGCCCAGTCATTTGAAATATGAGTTTTAGAGCGAGAAAAAAGAAAAACCGGTTATCATATCAATTTGCATTGGCGAAGTGAAGAACAGAAGTTGTTGGTAATTTTGAGAAAATACAAGGAAGCGATTGCTTGGTCAATTGAAGATCTGAAGGGTATCGGTCCCTCTATTTGTATGCACAAAATGTTCCCAACGGAAGATAATGCAAACTTATGTTGAGCATCAAAGGAGGTTGAACCCGAGTCATGAAAAGTTGTCGAAAAAGTTACGAAATGGTTAAATGCGGGTTTATATATGCTATATATCAGACAGTTCTTGGGTAACCCGGTACATGTGGTTCCCAAGAAGGTGGATTCTTTGTAATCAGAAATGAAAGAATGAACTTATTCCTACAAGGCGTGACGGGATGGAGGTTTGTATCGTATAGAAAAATTGAATCACTACTGACCATAAAGGATCATTTTCCCTACCTTTCATCGATCCCAATCTTGGATAGGTTGGCAGGACACCCTCATTTTGTTTTCTTGATGGATACTCTGGATATAACCAAATAGCTATTGCACTGAAGATCAGGAGAAAACCACTTTTACATGCCCATTTGGTACTTTTGCTTTTATAAGAATGCCATTTGGGTACATGTGTACTCCACAGTACCTTCAGATGCATGATGTCTATATTTTTCGATCTAGCGGGAAAGTTATGGAGATCTTCATGGATGATTTTACAGTGTATGGATCCAGTTTTGAACAATGCACATAACACAGGGGCAGGTACTTCAAGGTCACGAGACAAAATCTAGCTACAGTGGGAAAAATGCCATTTTATGGTTACAGAAGGGATTGTCTTGGGGCACATGGTTTCTGCAGCAGGGCTTGAAGTAGACCAAGCAAAGGTTTCAATTATAAGAGACCTAATGCCACCCACTACAGTCAAGGGAATCAGAAGTTTCTTAGGACATGCTGGATTTTATAGAAGATTTATCAGAGATTTCTCAAAAATTGCTAGACCACTATGCAGATTCTTTGGAGAAAGATACTAAGTTTATTTTGATGAATCCTGCAAAAAGCATTTGAAAGTAAATCAGACTAGTTGAAGCTCCATCATTACAAGAACCAAATTGGAGCAGAAAATTTGAGATCATGTGTGATGCCGGTGATTTTCTGATAGGAGCGTGACAGAACTGAGAAAAGATGAAAAAGTGTTCAAGGCCATCTACTATGCCAGCAAAACCTTTAATGAAGCACAAGAAAATTATTCTACTACTGAAAAGGAGATGCTGGCAATAGTGTTTGCATGTGAAAAATTCAGGCCATATATTTTGGGGTCCCATGTTATTTATACCTTGAGTAAATCACGGCAATTAAATATTTAATGGCAAAGAAGGAAGCAAAGCCAAGATAGATCAGGTGGGTATTGTTGCAGAATTTGATTTAGAAATTAAAGACAAGAAGAGGCGTGACAATGTGATGCGGATCACTTGTCCAAGAGTTGAGAATCAGCATCTGAGAAAAAGGAAGAGAAATAGCGAAGAATTTTCGGATGAATGATTATTTCAGCTGTCCTTAATCACCTTGGTATGTTGATATTGTGAATTTCTTAGCTTGTGGAATTATGCCACGGAGGTCGGCTACCGGCGAGAGAAAAAGTTAAGAGCCGCGAAAGTACTACATGCGGGATGATCCATATTTGTTTAAAGAGGAGTTGATTTGATTATAAGGAGATGTGTGCAGAAAGTGAGCAAAGCAAGATTTTACAAATGTCATACCTCACCTTATGGAGGACACTGCGGGAGATAAAGCGACCCGTAAAATTCTCAGTCGAGTTCACGCCTCTGATTTTAGGGTATTTGAATAGATAAAGTTGTGTGATCAATCTTAGAAGAATGGGAAATATCGGCAAAGGCATGAGATGCCTGCAAGGTATCCTGGTGTGCTTGATTGTTTGATGTATAGAATGGATTTTTATGGGGCCTTTTCCAGTTTCATTTGGAAATATATACATACTCCTAGCTTTGGATTATGTATCAAAATGGGTAGAAGCAACAACTTGTCCTAAGAATGATGCCAATACAGTTGTGGGGTTTTTACAAAGAAATATTCTTAGCAGATTTGAGACACCGGAACTATAATTGAGTGATGGAAGGAAGCCATTTGCAGATAAGGTGTTTAATGAACTCATGGCCCGAATGTGGTATCAAACACATTATGAGCTTGACATCATCCCTCGGAAACAAATGGGCGAGCTGAAATTTCAAACGAGAGAAATAAAGAAAAGTGCGGAAAAGGCGTGAGTTAGCGAGGAAAGATTGGTCTTTGAAGCTTGATGATGCATTATGGGCATACAGGTTGCACCAAACTCCCATTGGATATCCCCATCTGAGACTTGTCTTTGGAAAACCATGTCACCTCCCTCTTGAACTGGAATAGAAAGCCATGTGGAGCCCCGTCGAGCAGTGAACCGATTTCAAAGTGCGAAAAGGAAGAGAGACTTCTCAAGCGGAATGAAGCTAGGCGAGAAAGCAGAAGCCTATGACAATGCTAGAATATACAAGGACAAGACAAAGAAATGGCATGATCAAAGTTCTGAGGAAAGAGTTCAGAAGCGAGGATCGGTCTTGTTGTTTAACTCAGTTAAGATTATTTCGGGTGAAATCAAAATGGAGTGGACCATATCTGAGTAAGTGTCAAGTACCACCTTTAGGCTTGATAATACTCGGGACGATCTTTGGGAAGAATTCAAAGTTAATGGGCAAGACTGAAACACTATCTCAGTAGGAAAGAAAGGAAGAACTCCGGTGGTGAATTGAGAGAAAGCTTAAAACAGCTAGTCCAACTAAGGACTCAAAACGGAGCAGCTCATGGGAGGCAACCCATATAGATTTTTTTTTTTTTTTTTTTAGTTTCTTTATATAGACTTTGAATTTTTTTTTATTATTACGCGTTTTTGAATTTTTTTTAGTTATAGTCATGATTTGTTAGAAATTGCTAGGTTAGTATTAGATCAATTTAATCCTTTTTGGAATTGTTACAATATGCAGATGAAGAATCAAATGGCTCGGGCGGTAGGAACAACCCGGGACTTCTCCGGCACTTCACGGAATGAACAACTCGAAAAAGGGGAGTACTTTTCTCCCTACATAAATTTTGTGAAAATTGAATAGAATACATGTTTGAATTGATGTGTGGGAATGATTAAATGGATGCTAAGAATGTGTACAAATTAATAAGGAGTGAAAAGGCATCGATCATCTGGAAATTTAGGGCAAGTGCAAACTAAGTCTCGGCCAGTTTTATGTCGCGACGAGTTGAAAGTCATGACTTAGTCAATGCTTGGAAGGAGAACAAGGGCACAAGTCGCGACCCAGATTTGTCGCGACGAAGTGAGTGACCAGGAACATTTGGGTCGCGACAAGGTCAATTCAGCCCTGATAATTGGTAGGGTCGATGACTCAACTATGTCATAAAATACCTGATGTCGCAGCCTGATGATAGCTTGTCCTCCCATAGTTTACTTATGTCGCGACAAGCGATAATAAGTCGCGACATAAAGAAGAGAATATGCCAGTGAATGAGTTTTAATTTTGCCTAAATTTAATGACATCACATAATTGCAACTACGAAATTAAAGTCATGACAAGCACAAATAAATGAAGTAATAAAAAGAGCCTGATAATAATTGAATTGCAAGCGTGAAAACTCCCTCCACTACCATCTCCTTCCTTGAAGCAAATACAACCCTAAATGCCCGCATCTTAATGGTTCTAAATTCTTACAAACCTTAAATCCGAACTTCTTCCTAAAACCTTGATTTCTCTAATATGGCTGAACCTTGACCCTCATCCAAAAATACGAGCGAAATCATGGAGGAGTATGCACCGAATTTGAAGGGAAGTTCATCTAGAACTGAAAGGAAGAGCAGTGTCAGACAACCAGAAGTTCAACCAGGTTACAAAAGCGAGGAAGGGAAAGAAAAGCGTACGAAGGAGGAAGGCGAGTTCGTCTCGAAGAAGCTTTCTCAGATCACGGAAAAGCACTATCTTGGAAAGGGGTTTGTAGGGAAAGAAGGTTGTGCTCATCTCCCCTTTGAGGAATTAATAGAGCAAGGGTGGGGAAAGTGCAAACATCAAAAGTCTGGATAATTGATTGTTCGAGAATTTTACTCTAATACAGTTAGGAGGAAGGAGGGCTTTCCGGTTTATGTCGGAGGAGTTTGGGTGCCTTATGGAGGCGAACCATTAATGAAGAATGTATGGAATGGAAGGGTTGAAGAATGGATCAAAATTGAAGTTGATGAACAGCCTAGCAGTGAGAAGATTGCTAGAAAATTGGTAGCGGTAAAGGGAAGTGGAAGAAGGAAAAGGAGAGCAAAAGACCACTGGCTTGAGGAGATTTGTGAAGAGGCAAAAGTGTGGTTTTACTTCCACCGCCCATATTATGGTCCTACCAAGCATGCACTTGCAGTAAGAAACGAAGCAATCCTTACATCTTTATCTTTGAAGGGTCTGAGATTGATCTTTAGACGAGTTATTAGAAAATTCTATAATGAGGTACCATGAAGGAATAAAGAGGTTTGATCCCTCTAATCAAGCGACTATCACAGAGTTATGCTTGAGGTTGGTGTGAAAGGAGCGTGGGAAGAAGAAGAATGCCACTAAAATGTACCCACTTAACTCACAGCAGAGGTAAGCAAAGGGCGTGGATCAAAGAAAAAAGGGGGTATAATAAGACGGTCGAGAGAAGAAAATGATAATGCAAGCGGGAAGACCTGCCACAGTTTGAGATCGGGAAGAAGAAGATCCGGGGCATCCAAGAGAATACCTTCATGACTGGGTGTGAGAGAACAAGGTTATGGAAGTTCTATGGGTTTTTCAGCCCCATTTGTGACTCTCCCCTATAAAGGAGCAGTGATTTCCGAGAGCACAGAATTGAAACTCACTAGGGGGCTAGGGAATAATCAAATAATGGAGATATAGTTCAGTTGGAAGAGTATGGAAGAAAGAAAAGCAGTGGAGCCTCGTGAAATTCGAGAGAAGAGGTTTATGAAAAGAATTGAAGAGAAGGGATCAACAATGGGAAGAAGAGATGAACAGAAGAAGAAGTACTATGAAGCTGAGATGAAGAGAATAAGCAATGGGAAGAAGAGATGACAAGGAAGGCGGATGAAGAAGATCACGGAGCATCGAGAGGAAAATTTAAGTAGAGGAAAGAGATCGAGATCACACTAAAGAAGTTAAAGCTAGCCATGAATTCTATAACAATCAGTATGATTGTGATTCTCAACTCCTAAAACTCATAAAGGAAAGGGACTCAGATCAAGAAGCCAAAACTAAGGAACAGATCAAAGTTAGTTCATATACATATGTTCAAGGACTTAGAGAAAGGATGAAGATGATCAGAGCTTGATGATAAAGATGCCTTCAGAAGAAAAGTTTGGCTTGAAAATTTGGATTTGATCAGCAATAATCTTTTAAATTTTAGAAGTCATGATTGAAATGGAGCGCTGCGAACACAACTGGTTCTTGAATGAGATGATACGAACAAAAGGTTGATCTCACAAATGGGTGAATCCTTGAAGGAGGATAGAGAAGGAGAATGAAGCCAAGAAGAATAAGAGAGTGGAGAGTAAATTCCCTAAATTCTCTCCTAATTTGGCTACTCTTGATGGATCCTCCATTTTGCTCCTCCCACACAAAAGAAAAGATGATCCACACCATGATTTATCCTTCTCTTCTCTCTTCGATTGTTGTTCTCAACTTTTGCATCCCATCATGAATAAAAGCAAAGAAAATTTGTGAAAAAATGTTTGCTTGCTTTGCGATTAAATTTTATTAATTTTGACTTGTTAGGAAAATAACATTAGGATTTAGTTCGAGGAAAATCTTTGAAATATGTAATCTGAACTAGTTGAAGTAGTTTATTAGAGATAAACTTGAACACAAATAATTGCAATCGGGGGCATGAATAAAGCTGGAATTGGTATTCTTGTTCTGTTTAAATTCGATTTAGTTGCAAAAATTGGAAAATTGGTTATTCTTTGATGAGCAAATACTTGGTTAAAATAATGTAAGTAGATAGTGAATAAGTACAAGTCTTAAAGAAATAATACACATCGGTCAACAAAACTTATGAAACTTTTGAGAATTAAAGGAACATCTTAGAATTAGTTTAGAGTCGATCCTAGAACTTGTTTGATTATTGATTGAGGCGAAATCCTAGGTGAAAACAACCAACAGGAAATGATAGAGGCCATCCTTGGCAGCTTGAGCCTTTTTAAGCCTACCCTCAAAATATGCTTAAGCCAAATAAGCCTGATTTCTTCAATAAACAGCAATTGAAAACTGAAATTCCCTCCCTTGCAATAAACCTGCAGTAAGAACAGAATTATCGGTTCCTAGTTCGAAAAGTTTAGTATAAGGAAGAAACAAGTTTGGGGGAATAATATTTCCCAAATTTTGACAAGAAGAGGGTTGAAGAAGTAAAAGTAGAAGCTAGTGAAATAAGGAATAAGTTTTTGTCTTGTATTTATTCCTTGAACAGTGGCTCTGTGAGGTGTTTTTAACACTAGCACCCTAATGCCAAGCTGTTGTAGAGTTGCTAGCCCAAAAGGATACTCTAAGAGTAATAGAAAGCCTATAAGAAGACAAAACATTGCACTGACCAAATCTTAAGAAATAAAAGCAAGAGTTAAGAACAAAGGAATCTGCAGATGGTGCATATGGAAGTTGAAATTCCACGAAAGAATTCAAAAGAGGAATCGGGCTAAGATTCAGGAGAATCAGAAAAGAGAACAAGAAGAAAAGGAAGAAAATTGGAGGAAACAATGTAGAAACTAAGATGGAAGCTGGGTAATTTACAACCTAAATTTTCCATTATCTACCCAGATTACCTAAGCCCAAAATTACAAACTGAAAGAAGACCTCATTGATTTTGAAGGTTGAATTTACCTACATTAGTGGAGATCAATATGAAAAACAAGCATATGAGACTTTGATAAACAGTCTAAGAAAACTCCCAAAAGATTAACTTAATTCAACATGAAGATGAAAAGGATTGATGACCTGCACACATACACAGAACAAGACTTGTTAAATAAACGATTTAAATACATTAGTTTATCAAGAAATTTTGTAATAGAAGTACACTATGCCTTGTTCTTGCATCAAAAATGAAAATTTGAAATAATAGTGATATTTTAATTCAGTTAAGAAGAGGGTAGAATGAAGCGTAGGAATAAATAAGAAAAATGTCCTTAAAAATTTTCTAAAGCTTATTTTGAGGACAAACAATTCTTTCTTTTCTTTGCTTGGGGACAAGCAAAATTTAAGTTTAGGGGGAATTGATGAGTCAAAACTCGGTAAATTTTTAATCCATTTTAAAGTTTATAATAGGAATAATAGTGAATTAATGCAGAGAAAGCGATAGTGACTGAAATTCAATTTGCGGAAAATACATTGAAAAATCAAATTTTAGCAAAATCATAAGAAATCGGCTACTTGTGAATTTAAGTCAAAACTGGAATTTAAGTCGCGACAGGAAGCGCAGTTTCCAGCAATTTCAAGTCACGACATCAAGAAATTTGGCTTTGAAGAAGAAACTGAAGAATGAACAAGTGAAGTCGTGACTTGAAGAAAGAAGTTGAAACAAAGAATGGTAGATTCGAGATTAAAGAAGCGATCCGAATGAAGAAGTTCATGTGCGACATCATTCGCGATGTCGCGACACCAAGAATAAATGATGTTCATAATACCACCATGAGGTCGCGACAGGATATCTACAAAGCCACGAAACTGACCTTGCATAGTAAAGAAGTCATAACTTAATTTTGAAAGAAAGGACTTGATGTCGCGACCTTGACAGTAATGAAGAATCACACCAAGGTCGTAACAAAAACTCCAAATCAGACAACCGTTAATTAATAAAGAAGCAGACATGATGTCGCGACACCACTTAGTCGCGACGGGGTGGAAAGGACTAGTAGTAGACATGGAGATTCGTGACCGCAGGAATGAAGTGATCGCGACAAAGATTTTCAAGAGGCGAGACATGGGGTCGTGACATCATTTAGCGGTCGCGACATCAGCTCCAAGGGGTGTTAAAGGCAAGTCGACCGGATAAAGCTTCTACGATAGACGAGATAAGCAGTCGCGATGTAAGAGTGAAGTCACGACATCAAAAGCGGCTCATAAGCGAGCGATGAAGTCGCTGGCGTGTAAGAAAGGTCGTGACCTTAAAGCAGCTCACATGCGGATAAGAGAAATTCGCCCTGTGAAGAGTCGTGACATCAAGTCAAGGTCGCGACACACATATGGAGTCGCGACATGAACAAACAAATGGGCGAGTTATTTTGAAACCCACAAGGAAGTGCATCAAAGTTAGGGGCTGACTGGAATACATAAATAAGCGGCGCTGAAGGCCGGCTCTTGGCGGCACCGAATGAAGTGCGGGTAGCGAGAAGGCTCGTGTATTTTAATTTTCTGTTTCTTTTCTTTGTTTTGCTGTTATTTTAGATTAGATTAGAGTAGATTGTTATTTAATTTGAATTTTTGGATCTGGATGTTAGTTGTTGAAGTTAGAAATTTGAATGGAATGTTATTTCTTCAAATTCTTGCTCAGTTCGTTTGAAGTCCAAACAAATTTTGGAATTCGAACTTCCAGTTTCGGATTTACAGTAGTTCTTTTGATCAGGGAGCTACCGTTAGTGTAATGAAGTAATTTAGAAACCCAGCTTCCATTGAATTTACTCTGTTGTTAGAATTTATCTTTCCTACGGAGATTTGTCGAGTCTGCGAACTTGATCTTGAATCACCTTCTTTGGTTTTGTTTTATTTTTGTATCTGATCCAAATATCGGTGTCTTATAAGCGCTAATAAAGTTGTTTCATGCTTTGATTTCGGGAGGCCCTACGAGAGTGACCGCGAAGGCATTCTGAGTATTGAACAATTTCTCAAGGGTATGCGAACCTAATATTAGGGATCTAATGGGCTCTGTGAATTTTAATCAATAAATCTTCTTCTCACTTGAAACCGAGAATGAGTTGAATGACTTATCAATTAAAATGAGCGAGAGGGATTCGCCTCAATTCAGGCATTAAGTTCAATCCCGTGTTAGCAGGATCTAATCAAGGAAAGAATGAAGCTGTTCCAATTTTGAGGATGAAACCGAGTATAATGTAAACCAGTACTTAGCATGTCTTAGGAGCTAAGGTTGGCCAGTTATGTTACGGGTATGAAGTATTGAAAAGAAAAATACGAGAACAAGGAAACTTCAGTTAAAAAAGTAGTTATCTAATCCTACGTCTTGAAAGAAAGCAGGGAAGATTAGATGTTGAAATAATAATCGTTGAGAAATCCACATGGCATTACCATCTTCCTTGGATGGATTCTAAATCTAAGGTTCGCGAAGCAAAGTTACGAGAGTTGTCTGCGAGGAATTGGTGTTTCCTGATATTTGTATTTTCAATGCATCCCTTTAAAGAGCTAAGCGACCGATCCTATTTCTTAAATTTTTTTTTTAGTTTAAGCATTATTTCGTTTTGTTTTTAGTTTACATATTTTTATTCTTTTATTATTTTAAAGGTTGCATAGGAATTTATCAATTGCCTATCATTGTTCAAATAGTATAGAGCTTGAGTAGTCAGGGTAGTTGATTGAGAATTCTTGAGATCTCTGGGATGTCTCACGGACTTAAATCCACTTTATTGCTTGTTCGAGCACGTACACTTGCGGAGATCATGGATCAAAGCAGAAGAAATTAATTACTCTTAAGGAAGCTAGATTTTTTAATGGTATAATTGCAAGAAATATAACGAGCAAGTTTCATGGCATTGTGCGAGGATTAAACAATAGTCCTTGGGTAATAACGTTATAAATTTGTGTTTATGTTTTGATCCATCACTCACACTTACATAGTGGGAGAATTAGACACGAACACACATTTCAACACTCATGCAATTTTTTCATGGCAATCATTTCACAATCAATTTTCTAAAATCACTTAAAATAAATCAATATGGAGTTTTATTGAAAATCATTTCAATAATTGCGCAAACAATTTTGATACTTAAAATAAGAAGAGAATAATAGAGAACGAACTAAAAAGGTCATCGCACTTCGATTCCTATCCTAGGAATCTCGACTTCAATTCAAGTTTTCCTCGTCGCCAGCCCTTAATCCATCACAATTAGAGAATAATATCAGTTGGCTTATTTAGGTTTCTAGTTAGGGTTGTTTTCTACCTAACACACTTTCACTTGTAAAATTTTTCTAGGAACAAATGAGGAATTTTTTACCCAACTTCCTTTAAGTTCATTGTTCCTCTATAAATCTATTTTATTCAGAAGTGGAATCATCAATTCGAACTGAAACTCCAGTTATTTCTAAACATCAAGGACTATTCTATTTTCAACACCATGTAGAATTTGCCTAAAAGCAGGCTCCCTTTAGGCCGAATTTCTAGGTTTATTAGATCAAATTTTGAATACACTTATTTCAGGAAAATTTGTTCTCTAAAAATGCAGTTTGCACAAAAAATTTAATCGCTCGATTTGGATGAGTGAAACTCAACTATGGCCTAAATACCAAAACTATTCCGAAATCTGGCTTGTTCCAAACACCAAAAGCGTATCGGGCGGGCAGAGTGCGAAAATAAAGCCTCACTTTGACGAAATTTCTAAGTCCAATGGGGTCCAAATTTGGATACACTTATTTTAGGGAGATTTGTTCTCCTAGAAGTCTCGTTTACCCATAATTTTGAATCACTCAATTTGGATGAGTGATTGTCAAGTTATGGCCAAAAACAAAATATTGGTTTTGGGAAAATTTTGACAACATCTCCCCTAAAAACCCAACATTTTCTTTATACAAAAATTCCTCAACACCAATCCAAACCACAATACACATGAAAACTAACTTGATACAACCCAAGCAAACAAATATGGAATTGGGAAGGTTTTAACAGATTCTCTTAAATGAAACTACTTCCTTTTAGCTTCTCTTCTTCCTTCCTTCTCTTCTTTTCCTTCAATTTTTTTCAAAACCTTGGACCAAATGGGGGACAATCAACCCAACAAGGTTTCTCCCTTCTCAAAACGTGAGAGCCCTAGCTCTCAAATGTGAATGCCCAAAATGAGCTCCTTCTAAGACCAATTTTTGGTCTTATCCCATTTTATGTGTAAAGCCATGTTTGGCTAGCACATTTTAAATCATCTTTTCTCATTTTTTTTCATTAAAGACCTCCTATTCTCCCTATTTGACATTCCACTTCTCAATATTCTCACTTTGGCATTTATTCTTTTTCATTTATGACCCCTGGATCCTCATTTGACATTTTACCAAGGTATCAAATAATGTAATTTCACAGTTTTTTTATTTATCATTTTTCGTTTTTTATCAATTTAAAAGCCGAAAAAATACAATTTAATTTATTTTATACCATAAACATGTTATAAAATTGTTAAGGTATTTTCAAGGTGTTACACAATTGGTATGGGAGTTACTGACACAAAGTTCATTAAGGGCGGTAGAAAGCTTAAAATGGAAAAACATTGCACTATTCCAAAAGCCTTGATAGAAGATGAAAAGTAAAAGCACAAGATAAAGGAAGAGAGTTTACGGTGTGAATGTGGTAGAAAAGACACCTGAAGTATGCGAAAATTATTTGAAAACAATGAGAAGTTAGAAAGTTGACATGAATGGAAAAAGTCAAAAATGCATGTGAAGGCATGTATGTCAAAATGTAAATGAAATCTAGGTGAAATTGAGCCTAAATTGTCTTATTACCTACCCAATTACCTCAGCTTCACATTATAAGCCTAAAAGACGTAATTGATCCTGAAGGTGTTATATGCTTACATTAGTGGAGATTAATATGACAAACAAGCATGTGATACTTTAAAGAATAAAGGAGAAGCATACTATCTGAGTAATATCCCAAAAGATTAACTAATCTTCCAAGGAAGAAAAGAGAAGACCATCACACACTCTCAAATCAGGGTAGAATAATTGAATTGTATACCTGATAGAAATTAATTGGCTTTTAGTGAACTGGTGAAATCTTTACGATTCTAGTTTGGAAACATATTTTAAATAATTTACAACTAATTTATGTTTCTACCAAATTGGATTCTACCAAGAAAAAATATCTTAAAAATTGAGAGCTAAATTGTTTGAGAATGAGCAACATTTCTTTTCACTTTGCTTGGGGATGAGCAAAACTTTAAGTTTGGGGGAATTTGATGAGTCCTAGCTGTCTATTTTTATCCATTTTTCTAGCATAATTTTAGAAGTTTATAATTCATGTTAATGCTGAATTATGGAATGTTCACCAAATTTTTGTTTTGCAGGTTTTTGAATGAAAATGAGATAATTCCAACAAGAAAAGCAGAAAATTTGCCAGAGCAGCATTCTCCATCGCGACACAGATTCAAAGTGTCATGATAGAATCCTAAATGACAAGCAAGAGTTATGTCACAACAAAGATCAAGCTGAACTCAATCAAGAAATAAAGACTGTCGCGACATAATTTTTTATAGATTGACTGATTTCTATCACGACAATGGATTTTTATGTCACGATAAAGCTGGAGAAGTTCATAAAGAAGAATCTCACGACATTCCTAACTCATGTCGCGACACTAATCAAGCACATGGCCATGAAACTCTTGTCACGACATCTCACAACTCTATCGCGACATAAAGAATTAAAGATAGCAGAAAAGCTTTGTCACGAAAATAGACAACTATGTCGAAACACAAAATTCATAGTCAGCTTTGATGAGTAAGAGATCTCTGTCACGACAGAGAAGTGTTATGTCGCGACAGAAAATTAGAAAAAAAATGAGACAAATCAAGAGAAAGGGCCTGCGACAGAATTTTCCATGTTGCGACAGACATTTCAGCTTATGACAAGACCAAGGCATACCATATGTCGCGGTAGAAGAAAACTATCTTGTAACACAACATTCAAAATTAACAATGAAAGATAAGAAGACTCTACATGACATAGAATTTTTAAGTCGTGACAAACACAATATAAGGCTGAAGTAAACTCTATTGCGACAGAGATGGCTATTGTCACGACAGAAGAAAGACAGTAAAGAAAACAAGGCATAAATCTTTGTCGCGACAAAAGAAGATTATGTCACGGTAATAAAAATTGTTGAGTAAGAGATTTTTGTCGCAGAGGGTTTTATGCGATAAGGAAATGGAAAGACATAGGACCTTGAACAAATATGTCATATAGAGCAATGTTGCGACAAACGGTTCAATAGCGACCAGGAGCAAAGATGATTAGGTCGTGACAAAGAAAAAGCCTATCACAACAACATACCAAGGCAACTGTGAGAAACTCTGTCACGATAAAAAAAATTATATGTTGCGACACAAAGCAGCGCAACAAAAATAAACTTAGTTGCAACAAAGAATTTGTTGTCGCAACATACTATTCAAGTATTCACGCTGCAAGGATTCAAGAATTGTCATGACACAAGAAAAGGTTTGTTATGATATAAACAACCTCGGAAAAGAACTATATGTGACATTGCCAACTTATGTGAATTCAAGAATAGGCATAAAAACATGTCGTGATAGAGCGCATGTCAAACAGAGATCTTGGCGACGAGAGATGAAAACTTTGTCGCTATAGGGCACTCTCTATGTCGCGAACAAAGTTACTAATTGGGCGGAAATTTTTGGGAGTTCACAATTAGTGCCTAGAAGATAATGGCCCATCATTTGAAAATCTATAAATGAAGCGCATCTGGGCACTATCATAGCTTAAAACTAGGAACTTCTAGGTAGCTAAAGACTCTTGTATATTATATTTCTTTTTATTTTCTTTTCTTTTGTTTAGGAGTTTTGGGTAGCATTTAGCTAGTTCTTTTTGGGATGGAACAACAATCTGGTGTAAATTTATTTGAGTTAGCTAAATTTTGTTTTCATTCTTATTACGTTAAATGAATTTGGAAATTTTCTGAGTTCATTTATTCGATTCGTTTAATTTCAATGAATTTACGATCGGTTAGTCTTGTGATTGTGATCCAACTTTGCTTGAGCTCCATGCAGGAGATGGATCGATGTGATTATTATTTTCTACTCAACTTGAAAGAAGTTCATAGTTCAAATGTTTGGATTTATTTAATTGGTATTGTTCTTGAAACTACTTGTTCAAAATATTAGTAGCTTGTACAAAGAAAATGACTGTATCTTGCTCTTATTTCTAGGAAGCCCTTTAAGTGACACAGAGATGGAGAATCCTGAGAGTGTGGAGTAGTTACTTAGGGGTATGTTAGACTAATATTACTGAACAACTGAACTCAGAAAATTCACTTAGATAGATCACTGACTTACTCATAGTGTGAGGACAGTTGGATGATGTATCAATTTAATTGATCAGAGGTTTCTCATCAATTTGATGAGAAGATCTTGATCCTGTGTTAGCATAGATCTAATCAATGAAATAGAGAATCTCATCAAATTAGATAGATGAGTTACCAATTAGATTGGTGAAGGCTTGCAATATCCTGTCTATTGGGGTAAGAAGTCTTCAGTCCTAGGAAATGGGTATGAAGTACTGAAAAGGAAAAATACCCAGATTTTAGAAAGAAATTTATATTCTACAAGTAACTGATTAGACCCATGTATCAAAAAGGAATATGGATCTCTAATTAGTGAAATGTATGGTTTATGGAGAAATCCAAACTATTGCATCTTTGACAAGTTCAGATTTCAAACTAATGGCTGAAATATGTTATAAAATGATGCAGGAATTCATAATTGCAAATTGATTTCTTTCTCAGTGTTACTTTATCTAGTGAACTCTCCAATCCATTTTATTTAAATTCTTTACATGTAGTTATAGAGTTTTATCTAGTTTTTTCTTTTGCTTAAGTTTAGAAACAAATCATTTTTAACTTTGGAGTTCAAATAGCAAAGATCTTGAGTAGATGGGGTACTTGATATTTAGATTTGTCATCAATCCTCGTGTGAATGATATCTGGACTTAAATCCATTTTATTACTTGTATGACTTATGCACTTGTAGTGATTTAGACAAAAATCAATTTTATGGATCCTTCTTTTAAAAAGGGGCTAAACACATGTTTTTATGAAGATTTAGTCAAACAAGTTTATGGTATTTCCGCTGGGGACTGAAAGGTTTTTTAGACGAAATTGCTAATTACTTGATCAAATTTGGTCTATGTTTAAGAATCAATCAATCAACACGCAAGCCTTATTTAACCAAAAAGAAGTAACCATGGAATATGCTCAATCAACATTGGGCAAAGTCCATAATCATCGATTATTGTAACACCCCAAATTATACCCTCATAGTTTATTACATGTTTAAGGTATAATATAAGTTAGATTTGCATTTTTCCGAAATTAAGAGCTAAGTGTGAAAAAAGATATAAAAGGAATTATTTAAGAAGTCAAAAGGTTGAAATGGTAATTTGTAAAATGAGGACCTAAGGGTCATTAAATAAGTAGAGTATGTGTTAAGATAGTATTTGGATAAGTTAAGTGCAAATTAATCAAAGAGAAAGGACTAAATGGCAAGGGCTAATAATTAGGTTCAAAAGGGGATAAGACCAAACATGGTCTTCTAGAATAGGAAAATATCTCCTTTTAGCTTAGAGGGACTTAGGGTTACGGGTTTGAGGGAGAGAAGAAGTCATTTTGGTTGCCTTCTATTCATTTTCTTTGGAGATCTAGCCTTGTACAAGAGAAGAAGTGAAGAAAATGAGAAGTTTGGTTCAAGTCTTTGAAGATCAAGGTATGGAATTGTTGTTTGGAACTCTCATATTTGTTAGTATGGAATTCTTGTATGGAAACTATCACAAATCCCTCCTTGTTTAGGTTTGTGTAGGAAAAATCCTAATAAAAGTGTTTTTGGTTGGTTTGAGTTGGAATTTGAAGTTGATTGAGATTGTTTTGTTTTGGTTGGAAATTTTAGGTGAAAGAGGGCAAAAAACCCCAATTTCTGTATAAGCCCGATCTCGCTTCGCCTAAGCGAAGGAAGCTTTGCATAGGCAAAGGTCTTCGCCTAGGCAAAGGTCGGTTCACCTAGGCGAAGGTCGGTTCGCCTAGGTGAACCCAAAGCCCCAAAATTCCCAATCTCTACCTCGCCTCGGCGAAGGTTGCTTCACCTTGGCGAAGGTCCCCTTGGCCTAGGCAAACCTAAAGTCTTATTTTTGTTCTTATCTTATGTTAATTCTAGAAACCATCAATTGGATTAATGTAGGATCCTAACAAGTGAATGAAAGAGATTCGATGCACATTATTACAAGTTATATGTAAAATGTTAGAACCTCACCACCTCGTGACGAATTTTGAAGCGGAGACTTTGTTTTCTTACCCCTTATTTGCATGTGTTATCCAAGTACAAGAATGTGAGTAAGAAAAATAAAATGCTCTGAAACACATATAATTGTATGTCTGCTTAAGACCGAATAGTGAATGAGCTAGCACCTCTGATTAGTGCGACGACACTCACTGTTTAGTGCTTCAACACTCTCTAATTAATTGCGACATTTACTCTATCCAATGCTCTGATATACATGTGTGCTCACGACACCTGCAATTATTAGGCGAGGCACGTCTTGACACTTTGTTGATGTTATGTTGTAGTGCCTATTAATCTTTGTGTCCCTCTCTTTCATTATTTTCAGTCTATACAGGCAAACATTTATATAATAAGAATCTAAATAATATGAGCCATGGAAATAATTATACGAAATCACAAGTAATCGGTTCTGTTTTGTAGTGTACTTGCGGGTACCCTCTGTAGAAGATTTTTGTTATGTACTCCTATGGAAGATTGAGTATTTTGATATGCAAATTATGTTATATGTATATTATAACTGAGGACCACTGCATGTGGTCATATATGTTATCTGTTTTCCCACTAAGCTATAAGCTTAGCACTGGGGTGTTTCATCTGTGTAGGTACTGAAGAAGTCGTTAGAGACATTCCGCATTCGCCAGGGCCAACATAGCATTAGAAGTCTTTCGGATGTAGGTCTTTGATTTTTGTTTTTGTAATGTAAATGTAATATTTTGGTAATAGTGGAACTTGTGTAAGTACAATCAAATGGGACTCCAATATATGTAAAGGACAATTTAAACACCACTACGGTGGTAGTTTACAAGTTTTAAGTTATTATGATATCATGTTTTTTAAATTGGCCCACCAATGTCAGAAAATCAGCTTAAGAAGTCTCAGTCTCGTGTGGCGTCCCCTCATCCGCTTAGGCAGGGTTGGGGCGTTACAATCATGCTAACATGCATTCTATTGAAAGTTAAAGATAATGGCACCCCTTTATTTCAAAAGCACGTGAAAAGGTTTTTCAACACTTGAACTAAAATGATCCATAATCGATTCAACTCTTGAATCACAAGCCCGATTCAACTCTTGAATCTCTAATTGGTTCAACTCCTTCGCCCATAATCCCCAATTCAACTCATGAATCATAATTGCCCAGATTCTTCTTTGTCAATATCTCTTGAAGTAACATTTAAATCATGGTTTACTATTTTATTGAAACTCTTTAAAAATCCATGATTCTTGAAATTTAAGAATGAACATTTCAAATCACTTGACTTTATATTTCATCTTAGTCACTAGGAGATGATTCCTCAAAATGGCGCAAGAAAACAGAAAAGGAACAAGAGCTACAGGTCATCAAAGTAGCTATGTCGCCTCAAACATGATGATAAACTCAGCTACGTCACAACGTGAACTCTCGCATGTCGCGACGTTGCTTGGGTTAGAAGCACCACGTAGCGACTCGCATGTCACATCATTGCCTGGGTTCTCAACCCACATCACGACGTGAAACCACGCGTGACGTTGCACCGGGTTAAATCAATGCGTCTCCAGCTCACATTCACGGCGTCTCAGCTCACATCTAGCATTGACTAGGTTCAAGTTCGGTAGATCTGATATAAATTCTAACTTTGGGAATCATCAAACCCATTTCTTCTTCATTATAATCATGTTTGATTATCTCATGACCAGATTACATGAAGAAGAATAATGGATCAAGTCTTTTCAAAACAAAAATCTCATTTTTGAACCTTTGAAGAACATGGGTACCAAAAATCGAAAACTCTCAACAAATAACCAATTTTGATGCACACAAGTGTGCTCTGATACCACTGTAGGGTTTTAGAGGTGCCAACAGTTGCTAAAATAGCGGAAACAAAAAAATCTCCAAAAACCCACCCAAGGACCCCTTGAGGCATCAAATCTTATTCAAGAACAAGACGGGGTGTGAGATTTATACCTCAGGTCAATGTTAACCGATCTCGAAGGGAGATGCAATCACAGCCGAAGCAAATCACATCCTTGGTTTGCCTCTAACAGTATCAACACGAAGGGTGGAGCTGATAACCTCCAAGGCAACAGTCTCGGATGAAGCCCTAATGCTAGCCAAGTCTAGATCCAAAAAGGGAAGCTAAGAACCCAAGGATTTGATGCTCAAATCACACCAAGAGTGAGTTGTTCTTCAAGAACTCTCTCTTGTTCTCTCAAGAACATTCTTCTTGAGAAAATTGGGCAAATGAAGGCTTAGGTTTAGGGTTTTCCATAAAGGTCCTTTTATAGGAAAACCCTTGCCCTTGAAATATCTAAAGTGTCCCTCTCTTTAAGAGATGATAGGCTACACACATCCCTATGCTTTACAGCGTGTTCCCTCATGGGCCTTAAGCCCATGAACAAGCCCAAGCCTGCACTCTTTCTTAATGAAGGCCTTCGAACCTGGGATTCCACTAATCCTATGACATTCCATTCTCAATATTGATCTCCCTCATTTTTGGATCATATCCAAATTTGTTTTACATATACCCCTCACTCTTCTAAGTGTGTGACCCATTAGTTTCCCGGTTATATTAAACACTTGATTCAACCATTTAATCAAGCAAGTCATGAGCGGTATCTAGCAACACATCATGACCCCTAATTAACTGAATAGTCAATGGTTTGACTGCAAACCCTTCCATATACAATTACTGTGTTATTCGTCTTTTCACCAATCTATACCCCACTCGGCTCAGAGCATGGACAACGTGTTGCTCCCACTAGACTAGCTATGCCACATCTAGCCCAAGTGATATTAGATCTTATCCTCGGACTCATTACTCTATAGTTATGCACCTGAAGACATTCTTCATGGAATTTCCACTCTGGCCAAAGATACCAGAGTAATGATTGCGATAAGAGGCCATAGGTATACTCTTCCTCTATTGGGAGTGGTGAATCCTTTGTTGGCTACCTAATTACCTTCAAATACCTCAAGCTATACACAATCATCACCCTATGAGCGACCTTTGGAAGGCAACAAGGAATGAAGTCAAAGCACAGAGTAAGCGTTCAAGATATCCTTGAGCACCTCAAGTCTAAGGATACTTGCACCATTGCTATGATGAGACAATCATCTACACTCAATAGATAATCCATATGATTGTCTATGTGTCTCCTCGAGAACTTAGCTTACTTACAAAGCATCCATTTCAATTCTAATCAACTCATGATCACAATTTATAAGATCCACTACTTGATCCAATCAAGGAGTATGACATGTGCTAGTCTGTCCGGATCAACAATGTTCAGTCTCGTTGATCCTATGACTATGGATAATTTAGATACTAACATAATTGCACATGATAGGAATCTTATTATCATGATTTCCTTCATGCTATGTTATGTATCATGAAAATCATTAATTCGATTAAAGATCTAAATCAATTCAACATATGAATATCAAATTAATGAAGAAGTCTTTCATATTAAATAATATGTAATACATACAATAAGTGGTAAGGGAAATTGCCTTTAGAGCACTTCTCTAACATAGATATGTTGACTAAGGTGGTGACAACTATCAAGTTCAATCATTGTTTGGACATTATCAACATTTAATGGTTTGATTACTGCGTTGAGCTCATTCGGAGTCGTTGCAGCTTTTGTCAAAGAGAGCTTTCAAGGTGGGATTGGCATATTCGTCAAAGTTGAGATTTGTTATCTTTTGTCTCATTTTGCAATCCCCCATCGATTAAAAGTGGGATTTGCTTCCACCCCCTATCCTATAAAAGGGCATTTGATACTTTGTAATATTTGCAACTCCTCCCCCATCTACTTTAGGGTATTTGTAGTATTGTCCAATTGTTTGGGTATTTACTTTTTTGCTCAATTTTTTAGGAAATTGATCTGTGACCTAAGTTTGTAATTCTCTTTGATTAGTGGAAGTTGTTTGTTGGTGCTCAAGGATGTAGGTATTTATATCAAACCTCATTAAATTCTTTGTGTTCTCTTTCTTCTCTACCTTTAGTTTTTCTATTTGTTGCATTATTTGGAGCGTTTGCACAACACTCTTCACCTAATGTTGTCTGATTCAAGTAATGGCTTCCTAGTAGCCTACCCCAATTTTGCTTCTCTGTTGGGCCAAGTCCTCAAGAAAATGCTTCGATAGTGTTGAGTTCAAGTCCTCCATATAGACCTTCACCTTCCTATCTCCATGTGATGTGGGATACCACATCCTGGTTTTGAACTAGCTCTCTCTATGATTTGAATATTTATTCTTCATTTTTGTATTTAACATAGTACATGGTTCCAAATGCAAACGAAAAAAATCAAATATGAGAAGGCATAAAGAATCAACTTTGCTTGCCACTCACTTACTGAGGACGGGATGGTAAACAACAAACCGAAATAAAATCGCATGGCACCATGAAAGCGATAGAAGGTTTCTAAATTCGTTTGATCTTCAAGCATTTTCCTCTGCTTGATTGCTACCAATAAGATAGGACATAACCTAGTTGGTTGTGTTGGAAAGTATAAGTGTAATCGGAAAAAAATAAATAAATAAATAAATATTCCTCAATAACCAATTTGACTAGGCCAAGTCATTGTGTTGCTTTTCAAAGATATTTTTATTAATTAAAAAATCAATTGGATATTATATCTCATCTCTAGCCAGTTCAAATTAATTTCAAATAAAAACTGTTTTGATTCATTTATATATCTCTTTTTCTGCCAAAATCTAAAGAGATTCTATAAATAGGTGTCCTCCCTTCTTTGATTTTACACCTCACTTTGAGATGTCTCAAGCTCTCAAAGCTTTCTCTCCCTCTCTCAAGTGCTACAAGCATCCTTTCTTTCTCAAGTGTTCAAGATATTCTCTCCTCAGCATCTTCAAGCACATACTTCTATCGCCGCGTTTCCATATCGCTACCACAATTTGAAGGAATATTTTAATATTTGGGTTGTACTATATCTTACTAAGAGGTGCACACCCAATCAAGACGGCTGTTGATCCCGTTGTAAAGCACTGCCCCTTGCACCTCAAGGTTACAAAACCGAAGGAGGGCGATCTACTTTGCTGACGCGGCAACTATATGCCTCAACCATCCAACCATATAATTTCACCCTGCCCTCTTGTTCCTTGTTTGCTTGTTTTGGGCTAAGTCAAATTCACAACCACTTTCTAAAGATCTGGTTAGGGTATCGTGAGCCCAAGACAAGAAGTGGTAACTTATTGGCAATATGTCTGAGAAAGACATGTCAACAAACACAACTGGCGGCGTTGGGGCATGAGGACTCGGTAACGCCTGAAAATACCCTCTGGAACGCTTTGCAACATGCCCAAAGTAAAATAACAAATCATATTTTTCCGGAGTTTGAAACATAAAAACTAAAAATTGAGAAAACCTAAAATTTTTACATGAGCCAAACAATTTGATAAAATGTCAAATGAGGACCTAAGGGTCATAAATGAGTAATGTAAGTGCCAAAGTATAAATAAAATGAAATGAAGTGGAAATGAAATTGAAATGAAGCTTTAAAGTGAGAAAAATGAGAAAATGGGAATTAGTGTATAACCAAACAAGGCTTAGTGCAGGAATTTTGATTAAACACCAAATATTGGTCTTTGAGAGGCATTTTGCACATTTGGCAAAAGAAGGGGAGAGAAAGTGCTAGCTTTACACTGTGAGAGGAGGAAGATTAGTGGTCTTTGCTCCATGAAATCAAGGATTAAGGTGATCAAGAGGAAGAATGAAGATTGGTGTTGAAGAATCAAAGATTTAAATGTAAGGAATCCTAAGTTGGTATAAAAATGATGTTAATTGGTTTATTTCAGTTTTGGGGGTTGCTCTAAGTTGTTATATGGTTGTTTGGATTGGTGTTGAAGAATTTTTGTATAAAAGAGTACAAGGTTTTTAGGGGGAGATACCGGGGGCAAAATTTCCAAAACCACATTTTATTTTGACCATAACTTGGTCATCACCCAAAAATGGAGCACAAGCAAATTGGTGTAGTAGACTTTGTGAGAACAACTTCTAGTAATATATCCATAAATTTTAATCTTATTACCCATAAATTCACAAAGTGAGGCCTGCTGGTCAATTCTCGTTCGCTTCGATACATACTTTGTGTTTTGGAATAGTATTGGTATTTAGGCCATAAGCTGAGTTTCACTATCCAAATGTCTGAGTGATTCAAATTTCGGGTAAATCAGACTTCTAGGAAAGAACACATTTTCTTGAATAATAAGTAAAATCATAAATTTATATCCATTGACTTAAATTTGTCTAAATGTGGAAGCCTTATTTTTGGCAAATTCTGCAAGGTGTGTTGAAAATAGAATAGTTCCGGATGTTTAGTATCACACATCCTGAGCTGTGCTCGAATTAGATGATTCCAATTCTTGAATAAAATAGATTATAAAGGAACAATGGATTTGAAGGAAGTTGGGCAGAAATATGACTCATTTGTTCCTAGAAAATTACAAGTTAAGGTGTGTTAGGTAGAAAACAACCCTGGTCATAGGAAACCTAAATAAGTCAATCGATGATTATGCATTGTATTGAATAGGGGTCGACAGAGTGAAAGCCCGAATGACGCAGTATTCCGAGGATTAGAATCGCGCAAAATGCTTTTGATTTGTTCTTCTAATTTCTCTTTGTTTCCGCTGGAGCTTGTTCATCTGAATCTCTTTCCTATTTCAAGTTTTACAATCAGTTGTTTTATTATTGAAATGATTTTCAATAAACTACATATTGATGTGTTTTGTGAATTGGATTTAAAATACCAGAAAATGATTTATATGAAAAATCGCATGAGTATCAAAAAATGAATTATTACGCTTTACGCATATACTATATGTATTTTGCCAAGAATGATGAACGCCCTTACAGAATGCAACCCATAAATTCAAGTTAAGGATAGATTGTATGTCAATAGCGTCAATTAGCAATATCGCGACCGAACGCAATGCGGATGTGTCACTCGATCCAAAGTCTAACGTGATTAAAGGTTCAAAAAATTTATTTTCAACCCCTCAAGCGACAAAAGCCAATACTTTGTGTACTAATCAAAGATAATTAACCCAATTGGCACTATTTACATCCCATTGTTATTGATCGCATTTTTAGACAAATTTTGCGCTTTTTACAAGCTATTTATGCCAGTGAATTGTTGAGTCTAATCCAACACTAAGAATTCGAAATAAACTCAAAGATCAGAGATCGTAGACCAAGGAAAAGCAGGTTGTTTAAAATTTTCAAGAAATTAGAGCCAAAATTTAGGCAAAGTTTGGTGAATTTTCGCAGTTGCACTTCGCTTCAATCTCGCTGCCAATTCAGATCAGCATTTCAGCCACTATTCCTTCCTCATGTCTGCTTTTACTTTTTGTCACTTTGGTTCTTGCCCCATTGTAATAATAGTGTTTGCTGGTGTTATTTTGCATCAAAGGCTTAATATAGAAGTCCCCTGCATGCACCCAGGGGAATCCAGCCTCCATTAATAAAATCTTGTGAGCTTTCCGCTTCCTTTTCTCCCATTTTCTTTCCTTTTCTCCCTTTTCTAGCTACCAAACGCTCCTCTCGATGACAACTTAGAGGATGGTTGGTTAGGACCTCTCTTCCTTGGAAGAGGAAGGCTATTAGGCAGGGAACTGGTGTAACGTAGGGTTTCTCACTGCTTTCAACTGAGCATTCACTGCTTTTTGGTTTTTCTTCAAATCTTAGTTAGAACCCCTTCATTCACTTCCTGAATGATCGGTATTTGATAATCTTGTGGTTCAAAGTGATGCTTATTGCTAGATCCACCGGATTCATTTGTTATCCTCTATGGGTTATTGTAAGGTGGGTCAAGGAGGCATGCCCTTACTGTTGGTGACCACTGATGCTCAATGAATACCATTTTTCAAAAGGATAATTATTTTGGGTTAGGTTTTATAGTTAAATGAAGATCCGGTTCGGGAGATGACTATAGGTCATCCTCCCCAACACGAGGAAATGACCGAAACCCTTAGTTGCCCTAGGATCCTAAGCCCAGCATCCTGATACTTCAAGGAGATCTCTTTTATTATTTTTCTTCAGTTTATTTTCAGTTTCCAACCATCCAACTCCCCTTTTTTTACCAAACCATAAAATCCAAATTGAATTCACCAGTTTTAAGCTCACTATAAGTCATTTGTACGAAGAAAACTCATCCCTGTGTTCGAATCTCTAGAGTTACTATACTCATAAAGAGTTTTGCTACTACAAAGAGGAGTTTTAGGTTATAAATTTTGTTGATTCCAGGACACCTACTTCTATAGAATCAGCCGTTGCTGACGGTGCCTAAGTGCATTTAACGAAGCCGTGGAACACTCTAGATCCTCATCACAAGTTCTCAGTTAATTCTCCTTATCATCCTTTTGGTATCTTATTCGCTTTAGTTTCATTTCACTATTAAAAAAAATAATAATAAAATAAAATAAAATTTTCCTACATGACTGTTTTTGTGTTGTCTTATGTTGCCCGTTTCAAGTAAAGAGAGTATGTCTGCTACGGGCTTTAATTTTGATCAAATGGAAGAGGGAGAGCAGTACAGTGAGTACTTAGTAGAGAGAAACCCTAGTGCATACATGTCAATGAGGGATTATAGAAACCTTCCATGGCAGAATCAACAAACTGTGGAGAGAAATCCAAACCCATATAGGTCCATAAGGGACTATGGAAACACGATGAGTGCAATCTCTTCTGTATAAAGTCTCTCGGGTTTATGCACCCTCCCCGCTTCTCCAGGTTATGCCTAGCCACCAACCCCACGCTAATTCTCCAGTTGAGCAAGCAATACTGAACCTTACCAAGCTGGTGGGTGACGTTGTGGAAGAGCAAAAGAAATTCAATGCCTAATTAAGTCAAAAATTACACTGAGAACTCTCCAACCAAAAGTAAAATGGACTCGTGAAATTGGTCAAAAATTTGACAACCTGCAAAGTGGAATTGATCAGAAATTTGACAACCTGCAGAAATCAATTTCAAGGCTTGCCAATCAACAGGTTCATCAAGAGGAAGAGAGTCAAGAGGAAGTGTGCCTAAGTGGCACCATGGGCGGAGGCGTTGTCAACAAACATTACCTGAATCCTTAGGATATCGTGCCACTGCCCCATCCATGGGAGAAGAACTCCCCAATGCTGACTGAGGAGGGTAGTGGAAAGGAAGCAGGGGAGGAACCCCAAAAGCTTATCCTTCACTCCATCCCCATAAATTTGGATCCAAGTACCACTGCCCAACCCAAAAACAGCCCATCGCCGCCCACATCCGCCACACCACGCGACTTGCCACATGCAACACCGAAATACCTTCACCTAAGGCCCCATCATCACAGTAAAACTTAAAGAAGTTAGTGGCCTCTGTTCAAGCCTTTGCCACTACATCAAAGACATTAGCAAATACAATAATCAGACGTGGCATAGCGATGGTTCGTAAGTTTGCCCAACACTTTGAGCACCCTTTAATCACACAAAGAATTCCATCAGCTCCACTAGCCTAACAGCCCCAAATAGAGAAACTATTTAGGTGGCTCCACCTCCCCACTTTTTGTTTTGATTTTTCTTGTTTTATCTTATTTTATTTTATTTTATTTGATTTCTTTAATTTTTCTTTGAGATTTTTTCTACTCTTTAGTTAATCTTTTGTTTTTAGATTAATTTTCATTTTTCTCGCATTTTTTAAAATTTTTCTTGTGTTTATTTTTGCAGGCTTTGCTAATTTTGAGCATAAGGCAAATACGTAAATTTCAATTACTAATTCTACAGAGGTCAATCGTAGCAAGACTGCCATATATATTTTATTATTATTTTTATTTTATTTTATATATATATATATAAAATTTTAAAAATGGTCTTTGAAATATATATTAAAAAAAATAAAAAATTTTCGCACGGTAGGCTGCGAAAATTCGTAGGTTGCGAAAATTGCGAATTTTCGCAACCCTCCTCCAATTTCGCAGCCAATTTTGTTTTGACCATAACTTTTTCATCCGAACTCCATTTTGGGTAATTTTGGTACCGTTGGAAAGCTTAGAGAGAGTAGAATCCAAATATATCTAGAAATAACACTTTTGAAATTATTATGAAGGTGTAATTTTAAAATATCTAACTGGTCACTTTTTCCTCTCTTCTCCTAACTTGTCATTTGAAATAAATCCAGGAATATGTGTCAATGAAACCTGTGAAGTCTCCTATCCAAAAATGAGTACATTTCATCAAGGAGGTAGCACTTCCTTCTCTAACTTTCCAATCCAAGCCCCATTGCGGACAATGTGACATTTGGTCTGGGGGACAGCTAGCTTAAGGAAGTGGCATTTATTTATGTGTGCTTTTGTTACTATTTCTGAAAGCAAAAGCCCATTTGTGATGTTCAAAGGGTTTGCTGGCTTTCCTTTGTGAATCTGTTATACTATACAGTTTACTTTTTCAATTAAAAAATTGCACCCATTTTTTTGTGTTTTGCCTAGCCTGCGGTTTGAAAAATTGAAACACTGTCCAATTTTATTTATGTTAGATTGGTTCCATGCCTAATTGAGTGGATGATTAGTTGAATCCTTGCATTTTCGACCTTTTCTTCCAATTTAGCTAACCACACATCGTGCACATCAAGTTTCAACAATAGGCTGAAAAACTGCCTAACCTCCTAAACTTTGCGAAACCCATCCTAGTTCCTTGACCACCTTTACGTGGGGTTAAGGACCCCATGAATAGAAGGCCAATGTGTCTTCCAAAATAAAAGAAGAGAAAAGAAAAAGAAAAGAAAAGAAAATAAAGAAAAATTGCAACGCTTGGCCTTGAAACCCTAGCACAAATCTCGAGGTAAATTGAAAGCTTTAAAGCCCGGTGCCCTAAGCCAACTGGTTGGGAGTCACCGAATAGTGCTCGCGCATAATGGGTGGACGGGTGAGGTTCAGCGAGTCAGAGGTGCCGGAGTTTCCAAAATCATTCAAAGTCCGTGAAACCCGAAGAGTTAGTGGTCGAAAAGATCCTTGCGACTTGGTGCCCTAAGCCTTAATTGGCTGGGAGTCATCGGTAGATCCTCGTTACATGGATTCTGCAGGTCGACCAAAGATTGCACCCCTACAACACAAAAAGAGTCGTGGAATAAGAGAGGTCCCGATCTATTTAGGTCAAGCAGCGGCCCAGGCTGAAGGCAGCTCGTCAGGGGAAGAGTGTGCTTAGTATTTTATTGTTGAGAACTGATCAAACAAACACTTAGGTTTTAGTGTGGAAGTTTCGGCTGATTCACCGAGATGGAGGCTCTTTGATACTCACTCAGAGGCATTCATTCTTTGAGATGGTTATTGGGTTAGGTTTCGATGCTTCTCATTAAGGGTTAGGCATTACTCATTCACAACCTTTCTGAAATATAATTTTTTGTGAACATAATTTTGATTTTTTTTTGTATGCTCTCTCTTTCTTTCTTTCTTCCATTGCTAAGGGACTAGCAATGTGTAGGTTGGGGGTGTGATTAGTGCTCAAAAAGTGCTATTTTGAACCCTATTTATTGCAGGTTTTGAGTACTTTTTGTGTACTAATCAACATAATTAACCCAATTAACACATTATGGTCCCGGCTATGCTATTGATCTCATTTTGTGGCAAATTTTGCAATTTTTACAAGCTATTTATGCCAAAATTGTTGAGTCGATCCAAGCACGAAGAATTCGAGTCAAACTCAAAGATTAAATCAAAGACCACAAAGAAGAGCAAAATGCCAAGAAATTCTGAGCATTAAGAATCTGGGTTGTGTCAGGAATTTTCGCAACTCGCGAATTTTCGCAAGTTGCACTATTCATCCCCGTCACACTATTCACATTTCAAATTAATTGCCTTCCTCGTTGCCCGTTTTTGCTTTTTGTCACTTTTGGTTTTCTTCCTTTTTTGCCCCCATTGTAATAGTGTTTGCTATGTTATTTTGGTAATTTGTAAAGGGGGTTTGGCTATATAAAGCCCCCAAACAAGCACTGTAAGGGAATCGGCTCTCCATTAATAAAATCCTGGGAGGGAGTTTTTCCCGCTGCTTTCCTTTTCTCCCATTTTCTTTTCTTTTCTCTCCCTTTTTCGGCTACCAAACACTCCTCTGAGGATGACAACTCAGAGGATGGTTGGCTAAACCTCTCTTCCTTGAAGAGGAAGGCTACTAGGCAAGGGAACTGGGTGTAACAGAGGGTTCTCATGCTTTCAACGCAGGTATTCACTGTTATTTTTGGTTTTTCTCTTCAAATTTTAGTTGTAACCCTTCCATTCACCTTGAATGATCGGTATTTGATAATCTTTTAGGGTTCAGTGGATGCTTATTGCTAGATCCACTGAGATTCATTAGTTATCCTCTATGGTTATTGTAAGGTGGCCTAAGAGGTATGTCTTCACTCGCTTCAAGTGACTAATCGATGCTCAATGAATACCATTTTTCAAAAAGGATAATTATTTTAAGTTAGTTTTATAGCTAAATGAAGATTCGGCCCAGGAGATGACTGATAGTCATCCTCCCTAACGCGAGGAAATGACCCTCGAAAACCCTCGCAGTTCTAAGATCTAAGCACGCGATCCCGACATTTCGGCGGTATCTTTATTATTTTTCTTATTTTTCTTCGCTTATTTTCGCTTCCAACCATCCAACTCCCCTGTTTTTACCAAACCTTAAAATCCAAATTGAATTCACCAATTTTAAGCTCACTATAAGTCATTTATACGAAGAAAACCCATCCCTGTGTTCGACCCTAGAGCCACTATCTTTGTAGTAAGCTTTGCTCTACGACGATGGGAATTTTAGGTTATAATGCTTAATTGATTCAGTGCACCTCTTGTGTGCAGTCGATGGGGCGGTATTGATAGTGTTCCGCAATTGATTTTTAATATTGATCCAGCGGCCCAGCGAATCGTACTATGTTATAAAAAAATATTTTTTATATCGGCTGCGGCCTTGGCCCTTCTGTCTGATGACTCTCAGTTATCCTATGCACTAAAAACATTGGCTAAATTCCTTTAAGGGCAAAATGATAAGAATATTTGTGAAATGCATGATTTGTGTTTTGAATGATTTATTGCATATGGTACATATTTGAATGATCAATGAACCGTAAATGAATGTATATGAAATGAATATATGTATTATATTTGCATTGATCATTCAAAAAGATTCAAAAGCATGGTTTAGAAAAAAATTGCATGATTTGACTTAAACTGAAATGGAAGAGAGTACTATATAGAATCACTAAGCATGAAAATGCTTAGCACGTTGCTTTTATCATCGCACAAGTGCAAAGTGAGCAGTGCAGCATGATCACGGTGAATCGGAGTTGCTCGTCAAAGTCACATTTGGAGGATAAGTAAAGCTCTACGTCACATGCATACATGAAATTAATCGACTCATTTGTACAAACACTATTATGAAGAAAATTGAACTCTGATTTATGTTTTTGTAAATGTTGGATGAGCTGACTATGTCACCACATTATATAAAGGTGGAGGAAATTGGCTTAAATGGGCATGAAATGCCATCGAATGAAAAAAGTTTGTGATCAAATGATGGGCTATGTTAAAGTGGTATTTACATGTGTGTCGTATTGACATTGATGTGTGTGTGTGTGTGTATCTTTTAATTGAGTATTTGAAATGTGTTTGGAAAAGTAATTGTATTTTGATTATTCAAAATGATTCAAAAAAAAAAAAAAAGTGAGGACCGCATCCCTGGGTCCGGGTTCAGCCTCCAGGTCGGGTCAGGTGCGGTGGTGCGGGCCGTCACAGGACCATTGTAACCCCTCCACTTACTTGGGGACTTTCCTAGTGTACTTAACACATCTCTCAATGATGTCTTGGTTTCTGTTCACCCAAAATATCTTATTAGAACCAACAATCTTAAAGTAGATTCTCATTTCCTCAAATTGATGGAGTCCTCCCTAATTCACACCGTCCTAAGACTTCCAAGATTGACCCTTTTAATGGGGAATTCTTTAAGATATGGCAAGAAAGGATTTATTCTGCCATTAATGTAGTGAACCTAGGGCATATCTTGACAGGCCTAAAACCTAAGAGTGATTATGAAAATTTTCCTAAATGGGAAAATGAGAACAAACAAGTTAAGCATCTCATTCTTAGCACTCTCACAAATGAACTCTTGATGTTTACTATCAATATAAAGTTACAAAAGATATTTGGGATGTAATGACCAAGATATATAATAAAAGATGTGGGAACCCAAAAAAATGCCATAGAAAATTTTAGAAAGCTCCAAATGATTGAGGATAGAGATGTATCATCTCAAATCCATGACTACCACACTATAACCTCCATTTAGAGACAAACAATTCCGTCTCTAATTCGTTTGGAAACAAAATTCCAGACGGATTAGAGATGGCATTTTCAGTCTTAAAAATGCTGGTACGTGATTCTTTTCGTCTCTAATCTATCTCTAATCAGAGACGGAAAGATTTCGTCTCTGCTCAAAGAGGGATTTTCCGTCTCTGATCAGAGACCGAATAAGTCTATGTCTAATCACAGATCGAAATAATCCGTCCCTAATCGGACATGAAATTTCTGATTTCAAATTCTGTCTTTGATCAGAGATGATCATAGACGAATTGATTCTATCTCTGATCAGAGACCGAAACATTCCATCTCTGATCAGAGACCAAAACATTCCGTCTCCTATTAGAGACCGAATTTTTCCGTCTTAGATTAGAGACCGAAATTGTCTGTCTCTAAAGCCATCTCAGATCTAAGACAGAAAAAATCCATCTCATTATGCCTATATATACTAATATTTTTGCTGATATGTCTTAACTTTTCATACTGATCTTGTTCTCATTCAAAGCCAATTATATGCAATCATTAAGATGTAGTTTAGTAGTTAAATTAATAGATATAATTAAATAAGTTGAAATACACAATACTTTTAATTAGTTCTAAAATCAATAGTATTCTTAAATAATAAAATGGTAATATTAGTGTCAAATATAGCTACTAATCAAGGAATTCAAATTAGTGTCAAATGGCAATGTTTCATGCACTTTTGTCAAGGAATTCAAATACTTGAATTTGGTACTTGTCAAGATTGCTTATAAAAAATTTATTTTATTTTATTTTATTATAATTCTTTTTCTAGTGGAATATGAACTTATGGTCATATGGAACCAACTTCCAAAATTACAAGAAATAAGATCTAATTGTTATAATAATAACAATTAGATCCTAAAGCAAAGAATATAAATTAATATTCAAAGAAAAAAACCCATCATATATGCATGTAAATGTAAAAAGATACAAAATGAAATAATTATTTTAACAATTATTCTTCATCTTCTATAAACCAAAAAAAGTCTAACTAAAAACATTCAATAAACATAATATACAAATATAAATTATTGTAAAGAACAATAATATCTTCATTGAAGGTCTTTGATTCTTGAGCATATATCTTCTTTTTGTGTCTTGGGTACCTAGTAGGATAGACATAACATTAACAAAAATAAGCAAAAAGTACCAAGATAATAAGTTTCAATTTATAAGTACTCACAATTGCAAGATTACATCAAACATATATATTCAAATTGAAAACTATGAGAAGCCTTCAAAGGGAATGGAGTATAAAGGGAAAAAGATGAATAAGAGGGTACAAATAGAAAAAGTCATTTCATTTCATACATTTTTCCTTCAATTTTATAAATTAGACAATTGAAACACAAATTTAATAGGGGATTCATATCAATAGTTTCGAACCTTCAATTGTATATACCTGAGCTTTCATGAACTAGTCAACCACACATTTACTTGTATAAAATTCTTAGGTGCATTAAATCCTGAAGTTCATGAATAAATGATTGTGTGAAAATAAATTTTTGGAAAGTATGTGTACCCTCTGAAGAATTTCTACTTACAAATTTTTGCATTTATCTTGTGTCATAGTGTACCCTCTGAAGTTAAGTCTTCCAAAGTAGGTGTGTTTTCAAAACAGGAAATGTTGTTCCATTGATGTATTTTCCTTGCAGCATCAAAAAAGATAAATGAGATTCTTTAGTAGGCAAAAAGAATGAAACAATATATAACTCCAAGAAGAAAAAAAAAATCTAGCTCCAAGACACTGTACGGGTCAACTTTTTTTATCTTATTTGCAAGAAAATGATACAAATAAATTAAATGTCATTTTGCTTTCTTATCAAACATAAGTTTTTATCTTAGAACTCTAGTTCTCTACAACCAATCATAGCAAAAGATAAATCTAATGAAAGATTTGTTTGAAGCTCTCCAACTTATTCTAAATACCTATTTAAAACAAAATTATTAAATATAAACTTGATTTTCTAATAATCTAAAACCTAATTTTAAAACATCTGTAAACAACCCAACATGGAAAAAAAAAACTTGCGTATTTCATTCCAACAAGAAGTGCAAAACTTGTTTGACATAGCCTCAATTTCAAGTCATGCAATCACAATCCAGAGAATCCCAAAAAGTCGAATATACATGAATAAATATTAAAGGAATTAAAAAGATTTCACTTCAGTACCCATAAGCATAGAATTTAGATAGCTTCTTGCAAAGCAGATTCACTAAAAAACCTGAAATTTCAGTCAACTTTTTGGCATCATACCTTGTCACTGATGTTAAACACATGATCAAGAAAAGTTGGCCTCCTATGTGCTTGATTAATGCCCAAAAAGTGCAATTTTGAACCCTATATTAGATAGGTTTTGAGTGCTTTTTGCGCATTAATCATGTCATTTATACCAATTGAAGTGTTCAAGTCTTCTTAGTAGCACTTATGCCATTTAAGTATTTTTGCGCAGGTACATTTTACGAGGTTTTGCGCACTAAAGTTCAATATCGAGATGTATGATGAATCATGAAGTTTGAACTCAAATTATGGAACTATCGAAACCAGCCCAGAATCAATGAAAAACTAAAGGCAAAGTGAAGAAAAAAATTGATGCAGTAGAAGACGGGGAAGCAAGCGGTGAAATCGGCAAACCAGCAATTTTAAGCTAAAGCCCTGCGAAAATTTATTTGGGATTGCGAAAATTTCGCGGGTTTAAGCGAAAATTCGCAAGTTCAACGAAATTATGGATTTTAAGCTGAACGCAGTTTCTCTGAGCCTTGTTTACCAAGAATTTCAAGATTTTAAGCTACTCACGAAAATTATTTAAGCTAGTGAAATTTCCTTCGCTGCAGGCCTTGAGTCTTAGCGAAATTTCCCTCTCTCTATGCCTTGTGATTTCGCTACCTAGCGAAATTCTTCACTCCTAACGAAATTCACTGCCTCGTCATGTTTTTGTATTTAATGCCAGCCCAGGCTTCCAAATTTGGTGTATTACTCTCATGTCTTCTTAGCCAAATTTGTAGGCTTTTTGGTATTTTCATGTATTGAGGTGGCCTATATAAACCCCTCTCTTTTTGTAATAGATAGAGAGAGAATTTTGGAAGCAACAATTTAGGGGAGAGAGAAGAATTTGTAAGTTTTCATTTTTGTAAATAAAGTCTCGTATTTTAGTTAGGGTTTTATTTTCCTCTCTTCTCTCTCCTTTTTCCTTTACTTTCTAGGCTACCAAACACCTCTTGGGGATGACCTTCGAGAGATGCTTGGCTAAACCTCTTTCTTTGAAGGAGGAAGCTAGCTTGGTAGTGGGGCATATGCATGTTGTCCTCTTGTATTGAAAGTCACAGGTACTGTATTTATGGTCCTCATCTTCTCAAATTAGGGTTGAATAGCTTTGAATGTTGTTGATTTGGCCAATACTCTCCATGCTTTAGGATACATTGCATACTTATTGCTAGATGCACTGTGGTTCATTAGATGGTCTTCTGAGCCTACGAAGGAAATGATATTTAATGCTAGGGTTTCAAGCGAAAAGACCCATAACTGCATGCTACTGTGTTGACTCAAATAGGAATTGTTTTTAGGGTTAGGTTTGCTAGTTAGAAACATAGATCCGGTTATGCCCGAGGGGACTATAGGTTCTTTGTCATGCTTGAGGATAAGCGAGGACAACTTTGTTTTGCCACAACTTACCAAGTTAGTGACCTAAATCTTCAAGTTAACTTTTCCAAACTTTATTTTTAGGTTTTACCATTCTAAATTTTCAAACTACTTCACTTTATTTTTGAAGCAAATCCAAAAGTCCAAATAGAAAACCTTGCAATTCTTGCACTCATGCGGCGTATCATTCTTAGGATGAAACCCATCCCCGTGTTGGACTACTGGAGCCACTATCTTGCGATAGCTTGACTACGGCGATGTGGAAGAACAGGTGTATATAAATTTTGTTGATTTTAGCTCGACCCTCTTGCCAGCGCGAATCAAATGGCGCGTTGGGGATGGTGCCAAACTACTAATGGTAAGTTGAAGTATGCTTTTGTGATCAACATCACAAGTGAAGGTATACTTTACACACCTTTTTGTCACTTTCGGGTTGCGAGAGCTGCCGGGTTTTTCGTACTTTGCCGTGGCCTGCCCCATTTACGCACTAGTCGATTTTAATTTTTGTTATTTAACTTTCATCTTTTGCAAGCTCTGTAGTTGCTCTTGCTGCATTTGTCTCTAAATTTTGTAACAGGTGTTTTATACAACGAGTGGGATAGAGACACATCGGAGTGGGTGCATAGGATAAGTACCGACTTGAGCACCAGCTAGTGAAGTCGGTGTACATCTCTTGTACCATGGATCCCATACCTGAGGAACAACAGAGTCAACCGGGAACCCCCATGAATCCAAATGCTTATAGAACCATGAGGGATCACATCCACCCTCCTAGAGTCAGTGCCCCATCCTGCATCATACCTCCTGCTGAAGATGTAGCAGTGAGGCCTTATTTACCCTACTCCCCACATATCATGGTATGGAAAATGAAAATCCATACACTCATATTAGGGATTTGAGGAGGTTTGCCTACCTTTAAGGAAGGTATGATGGACATGGATTTGCTAAAGGCTGAAAGCATTTCCAGTGACTCTAAGGGCGAGGCAGAGATGTGGCTCGACTCATTGAGGCTAGAACCATTAGAAGTGGTGTTGCAGCGAATTCTGAAGAAGTTCTTCAGTGCTCATAAGACCAACAATTTGAAGAGACAAATTTACACCTTTGCAGCTCAGGATGGTGAGAGATTTTATCAGTGTTGGGAAAGATTTATGGAGACCATCAGTTCATGCCCACACCATGGGTTTGATACATGGATGTTGGTAAACCATTTCTATGATGGAATGTCCCCACCTATGAAACAATTGTTGGAAACCATGTGTGAGGGCAGCTTTGAGTAAACATCCGATGAAGCTATGGATTTTATGAACTATGTAGCTGAAACCCTCCAAAACTTAGGATGAAACCTAGTCTAGAAAGCCCAGAAAGATTAGGCCATTGAACCACCCGAAAGGGAGACAAGTATGCATTTCTGAAGACACGAGAGATGGCTTGAAATTGACCAGTTTAACTCAAAGATTGGATGATCTGGAAATGAAAAATCAGTATGAAATGCAAACAGTAAATGAGTTATCTTCATCCCAATTTTTTTGCTTCAATTTTCAGTCAAATAATTACCCTGAGGAGCACTGCCAAGAGCATGCCCATGCCATAAGTCAAAACAAGCCACAACAATCCAATGCTCCATATGGTAATACCTACAATTCCAATTGGAGGAATCACCCTAACCTCTCATGGAGACAACCCCCACCTTATGTACCCCGGTGCCAAACCTCGATTGGTTCTCCCTCATGATCCTGTGACCATCATCCTCTTCTCCGATTAGAACAAGCCTTATTGAATTTGAGTAAGGTGGTGGGCAACTGTTGAGGAACAAAAGGAATCAGTAATACAAGCGGCACAAAGGATTGTCTTGTAGAAGTACAATGAATAAGAGAATAGATGGGCTTGCGAGCAATCCCGAACCCGGGAAAATTGATAACCTACGGTGTTGATCACGAATCAATGAGTGCTAGAGTCTGAAGAGGGGTTTCCTCTCAAACACTTCCAAATCCCGAGGGAATTCATGAAGTGGGGTCATCCAACAATTCGGGAATGGATGAGGTTAAGGCTATAATTACGAAGTGGAAAGAGGTTGATCGGCTATGCGAAACACATTTGAAAAATCCATGCAAGGAGAAGGGTGCGGTCTGAGCATATTCTCCACAAGGGAGAATTCAATGAAATACCATACCACCTCCATTCCCACAAGCACTTAGAGGTAAGAAGAAGGCATCTCAACAAGCAGACATTTTAGAGGTCTTAAGGCAAGTGAAGGTTAACGCATACCTCTTTTGGACATAATCAGACAAGTCCACCTTGTCTGAATTTTTTGAAAGATCTTTGCACAATTAGAAGGATTAGGCATTGAGAAGAAGGCATTCTCCCCTTTGAGCAAGTCAATGCCATAATCGAAAGCAAATACTGTCAAATACAAGGATCCGGGATCTCACGCAATTCTGAGTCAATATTGGTGGGAGTGTAGACAAGTCATTGCTTGATTTAGGAGCCGGTGTGAATCTAATGTCGTATTGATTATACAAACGATTGGGTTTAGGTGAACTTAAACCTACCAGCATCACACTATCATTGGTAGATAGATCGGTGAAATCCCTAAGGGGATAGTTGAGGATGTCTTAGTGAAAATAGAGCGGAATTCTACTAGTAGATTTTGTGGTGCTTGCTTGAGCCAATTACAAGTGAACCCGATCATGTACCCGATCATCTTAGGAAGCCATTTTAAATGCGACCAATGCAATAAATTCTTGGAATGGAGTCATGCAACTTACCTTTGGTAACATGACCTTGGAGTTGAACATTTTTCATTTGAACAACAAACATGAGTTGCTAGAAAATGACAATCAAAGAACTAATGAAGTTGTTTCAATTGGTCAGTGTGCAGGAAAGCAAAATGTCCAGGAATTACGAGGGAGTAATGGCGAGAGATGAAAGGAAATTTTGAATCGCCATCAGCACCTCTTTTGCAAGCCCGGTGCTCGATTCGAAGCCATCCGCAGAGGACCGGTCAACAGTTGGGCACCCGACAAAATGGAATCCAGCCCGAGCTCTTTGCATGGGTTGAGGAGATCATTCTCCTCCAGCCCCCTTGAGTAATTTTGGGATTAGGCCCGGTTCGGTGTTTTCGGAAGCCAAGTGCCGAGTTCCACAATTTTTACTTTACATCTTAATTTAGTTAATTTAGTTAATTTCGAGTTATTTTTTAGAAAATTTTTAACTTAACGATTTCCTTTCTAGTAATTTAGTTTGTATAGTATAGTATTGTGTTTTAAATTTTAATTCTGATTACATATAGTAAATTTTATAATAATAATTCTTATTTTATATATTATTAATTAAATTAAAATTTTGAAATGCAGGTAGTGTACTCGGTTTGAGCCAAATTCGCTAAAAATAGCGAAAATTGGCGGAAGATTATCGGCTGCCGCTGGTTTCTATATAAACTGCAGGAGGGGATAGCGAATAGTCACTTCATATTTCCCTCCCCTGGCAAGCCTCTGCCGAAAATTTGCATCTCGACTTCTACCATCGCCATTATCCTTTGTTCTTGTAGTTCCACGAGCTTTCAGGCTTAGTCCGCGTCATTGCCCTTCTTGGGTTGCGGCGATTGAGCCTTCATAGCCACCAGCCTACGCCTGTGCATCACCTCCCTTACCTACATAATGCGGCGGTGGTGAGCCACGGTGAGGCATCCACCACTGGCAGCGCTTCTTACGACCGATCAACTCGCGCCTCGGTGGCGAGTCACTTTGCTGAGCCTTGTTAGGCCTCCATTGCCCGATTCGGAGGTCAGCGTGCGCTGGATTCTGACTTTGGTGCCGCAATCGACATTTGATCAGTTCTCCGGGCCTTGTTTAGCTAATCGGTACATTTCGATTCGCGACGGTGAAGCCTGATTCGCCGGCAGTTAGTGGTCGGTCGTCGCCGGGGAACCTCGGTTCGAATCTGAGCTTTCGGCTGCATTTTGGTGGGTTGAGCCCTTTTCGGTATTTTGGCCCCGATCTGTTGCCAGTTCCGTGCTCGGGGTGGAGTCCCAGCATTCGTGTGGTGAGATTCGATTACACGAGAGGAGGTCGACTCGGTCGACTCGGTACCATCACCGGTCCAGGCCCAGGTACTGAGGAGCCTCGGGTTTCGTCGCTATCAGGACACGGATGGGACCCTAGTGCCCAAATCACGTACCTCGGAGGGGAGGTTCGGAGGCCCAGGGGCCCTCGAGGCGGGCCGCACATCGGACCGGGCGAATCATCATCACCTCTCGGCCTCAGCGGAGTCACCGATCATCGGCTGGGTGACTTCATCACCTCAATTTGTCATGCGCCTCGAGTTCGGCGACCATTGTTTGTAAAGGAACCCCATTCAGGGAATGTGCGACTCCATCGCCGAGGAGCCCAGTTCCATCGGGTCGTACTACGGCGTTCAGCGAGGGCGATCCACTAGATCACGGGAGTCCATGAGATTGATCGAGGATTATTCGCTATTGCCTTTCATGACTCCGAGGCAGCATTACTTCCCACGAGTGGTGTTGCAGTTTTACCACTCGATGACCACAGAGGAAGCGGCTAGTCAGCGTGAGCTTAGGTTCGATATTGATGATCGCGAATTGCTCGGGCGCCGATATTTCAGCGGCTCTTGGCTGCGTATCTGCCGGCCCGATGGGGTTCTGAGATTGGGCCCCGCGCTCGCTGCGAGATGGTTCGAGCGCGGCCGGAGACACCCTTCTTGGACCCGATGCTTCTGGGAGGCGGCTCAGCCTCTCATATCTTCGCTGTCGACCATTTGTTCGGGGCAGGCTTATTCCGTTGCGGCGTACGTGCGGCGGAGGAATATATTGGAGCTCTTTGGATCTCGGAGGATATTAGTTGAGTCCCTACGAGGCAGTGATGACCTCCTTGCACACATTTTGAGAGAGGTCAGCCCGGAAGGACCCTGGTACGGCGGAGAGCATTCCACTGCGTGGGACTCACATGCCGGGTTCTCGAGCATATGGGATACAGAGGAGCCCGGGATTGAGATGAGGTTCGATTGCCTTGGTCATGTCGATTGGAGCGGGTGATGATTAATACGTGTCTTTCACTTACGATACGGGACGGGAGGAGTCTGCCGTCGGAGGCGAGGACCACCATACAGGATGATATACCTTGCAGGCTGAGATCACTGTAGTCCGGTTCCACATATATCACCTTCATCCCCTCCTCCACGGACTACATCGTTTGCGGCGAATGCTCCCAGGCCCATCTGTCGGCCCACACCATTCGCCGGAGTACATTCATCTGGCTAGAATCGGCCCGGGTGTGATGTTCTGGATCTGCATGCTCACTAGCGGCTACGAGCTGACCCGGGATCGGAGAGTTGACCCGGTGTCACTCTGCTTGGTGGATCATGACGCATCTGGGTCTTCCTCGTGTTCCTGATCAGAGAGAGGAGCCCACCACAGACGCATCCTATTTGGATGTTTTTGTTTGTAGTAAGCGAAACCGGGCCCACCACCACCGCCACCACGACGGTGAGGTGGTTAGGTTTCTTTACATTTTGTATAGTTACCGGCTTTATCATTGCCTCTTAATTTTGATTAGGATTTATGCTTATTAGCCATGTGGCGAGTGATACTTTTTAATATTTAACTTTGTATTCATGTATTAGCCATTTTGGCTATATCAAAAGCTAATCTTGTTTATATATATACGACTTTTTGCATGTAGGTTTATTTCATATGTTTAAATTTGTTTTTCTTTCAATTGAACAATTGAATTGCTCTGATTAGACCCGATTGAATTGCTTTGTTGGAGAAGAATTGAATCCCTATTTCAATACCTCTGCTACTAGAACAAATTCCATGTAGATTACAAATTTTTGGTCAATTAAAGTTCCAGCATGATCAACTTGAAAATTTCTCATATGCTAATTCACACCTTCCTCCAGTTGTTTCAATAGAAATTTTGTGAATTTGTTTGCCTCTTTGTTTCATAAGCGGCCTTAGGTATGTTGTGACCTAGGATAGGTTTGTGTTACCTGATTGAAGACGATGTAGTCTTCGAAAAGAAAAAGAAAAGAAAAAGAAGAAAGAAAAAAGAAAAATAAAATTTCGTGAAATTTTGCTTGAAACCCGAGCACGGTCCGAGGAGTGTATGGCTGAAAACTGAAACCCGATGCCTAAGCCTTGGTGGTTAGGGTGTCGATTTAGTGTTCGTTACATGGGTGGATGGAAATTAGAGTCTAACGTCTGTAGGTGCTTGATTTTGAAAGTCATTCGGGTCGAGGTGAAGCCTTTAGAGTTTGTGGTCGGTGATCCTTTACGGCAATTGCCCTAAACCTTAATTGGTTGGGAGTCATCGGTGGACCCCGTTACACGGACTTGGTGAAGTCGAGATTTTAAGCATTGCGTCATTCTGATGTAGTTGAATAAAGAAAGAAGTGCATGCTATCCTTATCTAGGTTGTTCAACGACCCCAGGCCATGTCGGTGCTAGGTTGGGGGGAGGACAAATTTTACAATTTATTGTGTCTGGTTATATAAAGAACCATTAGACTTAGGTGGAAATTCAGTTGAGAATCGTGGATCAGAGATTGACATAGAATTGTTCTTGTATGGTTAGTTCTTTCCTGTCGAGTTTACAACTTTGATGTCAATTTTAGTTTAAGGCAATGTTTATATGCATGTACCTTTTGAATCCTAACCTTTTGAAAATCACTACATGCATCTCGTTTTGTTTTTGCATTGCTAAGGGACTAGCAACGTTCGGTTGAAGTGTGATTAATGCCCAAAAAGTGCAATTTTGAACCATATTAGATAGGTTTTGAGTGCTTTTCTTGGCGATTAATCATGTCATTGCCACCAATTGAGTGTTCAAGTCTTCTTAGTAGCACTTATGCCATTTAAGTATTTTTGGTACATTTTGCAAGTTTTTGCGCACTTTAGATTCAATATCGGGATGTATGATGAATCATGAAGTTTGAACTCAAGTGTCGACATCAACCCTTGAGAATCAATGAAAAACTAAAAGGCAAAGTGAAGAAAAATTGATGCAGTAGAAGACAGGAGGCAAAGCGTGAAATCGGCAAACCTGACAATTTTAGTAACTGCGAAAAGAAATTTATTTGGATTCGCAGCGAAAATTGGAGTTAGAAAATTTATAAGTTCGAGTAAATTGTGGATTTTTAAGCTAGACACGAGGTTTCGCTGAGCCTTTGTTCCTAAACGAGAGTTCAGACTAAGCTACTCACGAAATTTAGCTAAGCTAGCGAATTTACATTAGCTCATGAGTGCCAGGAAATCTTAAGCGAAATTTCCTATTTTCGCTGTACGCTATGATTTATTTACCTAGCGAGAGTGCTTGATCTAAGCGAGGAAATTCCTTTGCCTGGAATCATGTTTTTGTATTTAATGCCAACCGACTTCAAATTTGGTGTATTACTCTCTTGTCCTAACTTAGCCAAATTTGAAGCTTTTGGTATTTTCATGTATTGGTGTATATATAAACCCCTCTCTTTTTGTAATAGATAGAGAAAATTTTGGAGAAGCAACAATTTGGGAGAGAAAGGAATTTGTAAGTTTTCATTTTTGTAAATAAAGTCTCGTATTTTAGTTAAGGGTTTTATTTTCTCCTCTTCTCTCCTTTTTACTTTACTTTCTAGGCTGAAACACCTCTCTTGAGGATGACAGACTCAAGAGATGCTTAGCTAAGCCTCTTTTCTTTGAAGAGGAAGGGTTTAGCTTGGTAATTGGGGCATATGCATGTTGTCCTCTTGTCTTGAAAGTCACAGATGCGTATTTATGGTCCTCATCTTCTCAAATTAGGGTTGAATAGCTTTGGATATTGTTGATTTGGCCAATACTCTCCATGCTTTAGGATCTGGTGCATACTTGTTGCTAGATGCCTTGTGGTTCATTAGATGGTCTTCTGAGCCTACGGGAAATGATATTTAATGCTAGGGTTTCAAGGCGAAAGGGCCATAGTTTGCATGCTACTGTGGTTGACTCAAATGGAGTTGTTTCTAGGGTTAGGTTTGCTAGTTAAACATAGATCCGGTTATGCCAGGGACTATAGGTTGCTTGTCATAACGCGAGGATAAAACCAGAGGACACTTGTTTGCCCTAACTTACCAAGTTAGTGACCTAAATCTTCAAAGTTAACTTTTCAAACTTTATTTTCAGTTTTTACCATTCCTAAATTTTCAAACTATTTCCACTGTTTTTTGAAGCAAATCCAAAAAGTCCAAATAGAAAGCCTTACCTTCTTGCACTCATGCGTATCATTCTTAGGATGAAAACCCATCCCCGTGTTCGACCCTAGACCACTATACTGCAGTAGCTTGACTAAGCTGATAGTAAGGGCTGGAAGTGTATATAAATTTTGTTGATTTTAGCTCAGCCTACTGTGGCACGAATCAGTGCTGTGCAATATTCACATACTGTATAGGATTCAAATGTGTATATAAATCTCTTACAACCTGAAATAAATATATGTTTAATAATATTAAGACATTTGAAGGATGATGAGTTTGATGTGTTAGCTTTATGTAGTCAATTCTACGTAAAAGCTTAGGCGAAGAAATCGAAACCAAAGTAAATGGAAAGATGCGAATTAGGACAATCAAATGTGCATGTAGAATAAAACTCATAAGTGCGGCTTTTATGTTCTATAGAATGAACATTGTACATCCCGGGGCTGTTGAGTTATCCATAACAAATTCTGCTCTAAACAAAATAATAAAGTAAATTTATGGTTGAGTAAATAATATTAACACATTACCTTTGACTTCACTAGATTTCTAACTCCCAAACTATAAAATCAAAAGTGAAGAGGAAATACATTCATTAAATTTGTTGATATTTATTCCCTAATGAGATAATCTGGTCACTGAAGTCAAGATCAATTTTGTTTGCTATTCTTTGTACCTGAAAAACATAAAAACGTTCTATTAGTGACTGCAAACTCCTCCCGATTATACGTGTGATGGATTAATAATTTTATACTTTTACAAGTAAGAAGGGACTTAGATTGACAATCTTTTCTGTACATATGGACTAAAAAAACAAAGTAATGAAACAGAGTCAATGTTCATTCTTATAGTGAAAGTAATTTCTTTTTTTTTTTCTTTTTCTTTTTTTCTGGGTGTTTGGCTTAAGTCTTTAAGTACAAAAGCAATGATAATGTGCCTTGCAGCTCCCAAAGATCCTCCTATGATGCAGACCATTAAGGTTTGAGCAATGGTTATGCACCTAGTAACTAGATTTCTTATCCAAAGTCTCATTTTCAAATCTAGGAAACTCTGTAAAACAATACAATGAAAAATTGTTCTCAAAATCAAGTGACATTCATATGAAAATACTTAATCGCTCAACATTCAGGCATAATTTAATTAAGAGGACCTGCATAATGTCGCCAGCATAGATTCCAGTAACAGTCAAACTCTAGCCAAATGCAAGCAAGGACACAGAAAATAGCTTGGAACTCCAATTTCCTAGAACAATCTATATCAATACATCAACACTATGAGGTCTCAGGCTATGTCCCATACAAAAACTCGAGAGTGATGTCGTCGCAGTGATCCTTGTTTAAGAAGCATGTGGATTAGAGCAGACGCTGCCGCTTACCGACACCATAGCCATTTTGATGAGAAGTGCCATGAAAAGTGCTAACACTCTGACCATAGATTTGATTCGTGTTACTAATAATACTAAATGGTTAATTGGTCAAGACATAAATGTATATTGGAAGGTTGAGCTTCTCACCCTGATGGCATCAAAGGAGTAGAGGATTTTCCTTGAGGTGACTAGTTCTGAATGAAGAAACAAATTGTGCACGTAACGTGGAAGGCACCGATCTCTTGTTGGTGGAAATAAATCGGATGCCTTCATTTGTTGATTAAAGCCCAAGCTTCTAGTTTGACCAGATTATCAACTTGGACCAAGTTTCTTCTCAAATATAATATATGCCATTCTCCATATCCTCTACTGGATCCACAAAATAGATCTTCGAAGTATCTATAGAAAGACCAATATAGAAAAAAAAATTAAAAATTTCATATTTGATTCCAAAATAAAATGCATAAACTTGTTTTAAATAGCTGTAAAGATAATATATGTTAACAATTACCTTTTTCTTGTAGTGATGTAACAAAAAACAAAGGCATTTTAGTTTTTGTACGTAAAGGAGTAGTGGTCCCCAAATTCTGTGTCAATGTTTACACGGACCCATCAATCTCCAACAATGAATTTCACCAAATTTGACATCCCCGAATCTAAAAACAACCTAAAAAAGAACCAGTCAAAGAGGAAGAGAAAGAGAACATGAATTAAAACATGGGTTTGGAACATTAAGGAAAGAAAGAGCCTTGGCAAGAATGACGATGCTTTTGAATGCTTGTAGAAACCATTAAAAAATTAAAATATAATATAAGATTTTTTATTTGAAAAATAAAAATAAGTATGGAGCATTGAACCATCTAACCTTTTATTCTCACGTCACATGCGTTATGACTGCCCTTTCAATCCAATGTCTTTTTATAAAGAAAAAATAAATCCTTAGCCAAGACATCTCGAATATTTGAAGAGAAAAATCAGGGAAAAATCGAATATGAACAAGGTGAACAAAAAATTAATTGTGATAGAAATTATGGATGGATTTTGAAGGAAGAAAGCTAGCGAAAAAAAAAAAGGAAAAGGAGGAATAAAAAAATAAGAAGAAAATTATAAGCAGATTTGTTGGACATTCTAAAGGGTTGAAGTAAATATATGGTACCCAGCAAAGAAAATAAACACTACAAGCAGAAACATTTCGTCTACCCATTATCTAGAGGTGAAAAACATGTATAGATGAACTTCCATTTCCATTTCCTTCTCAGTTTCTCGGCAACTTCCATTTCCTTTCTCAGCTTCTCAGTAACCAAGCGTACACAACAAACGAACTTGAACTTAAGAAAACACATCAGATCTTAAACATCAACATTTAGCAATTTGCAAGAAGAGAAGTCGTCCAATGATGATTTTCCTTGAAGAATCTAGAAAAAATAAAGAACAAAAAAAAAAGCAAAAAACGGAAATATGAGTCTTGAGAATCATATAGCAAAACCTAGAAACGTTTGTGATGGGTCTTGAGATCGAACTCTTATCGTGGATTGGAGAGTCGCCGCTCGGAAGAAATTAGGGCTTCGTTCTAGAGATCAATTTCAAGTAAAGAAAGAGGGCATAAGAGCAACTCCAGTAGTGGAGCAAAAAGCTAAATATAGATGCTGAATTGAAAAAAACCAGCTCGACGGTGGAAGCGATAAAACCAACTCGTGGTGGGCGAAAGCTAAATATAGATGCTGAATTAAAGCCAGCTCAGCGAGTGGAACGATAACGAACAAAGTATTGTTGATCCAACTGTTCATGACAAAATGGTGGGAAAAACCACTCCTACCTCTTTTGCCTGGTAGATTTAGGCAAGGTAAAAAACTAAACCAAAAAGCCCGGAAAAGCATTACTCTCGAGCAGGCTTCCCACTGGCGTGCAGCCTGTGGGCCATTTGAAATCGACAAATGAAACAAATTTTGATAAATAGAGAAGAGCGAGAAAGCGATTTTATATCGAGATTTTGCAATCTGAAATCTCAGTAATTCGACGGAAGAGGAGGAAGAAACTGACCTGATCGTCCTGCGTGCGATGCCTTGGGGAATTAAACCGCCAGTCGTCGTCGTCAGAACTCACGTCCACCGCGTCCGTCGACCTGGCTCGCTTGTCGGTCCCAGTCTGATCCAGGCGAGTAAGCCGCTAGCTCAGGCATCATGTGAGATCTTGATCCAAAGCAGCGGCCACAGACGAGCGGCCTAATCTTCCTCCCCCTCCCACTGGCCGGCTGTAGAGGCTGAGACGAATGCGGGTTCCTCTATTTGGGCATGAAATTTGGTGAAACTCCGTCGTTTGTACTCCTGAAATACCTAAGGAATCGCGACGTGATCTTTTATTTTAAATACATAACAAACGGCGTCGTTTGGACAAGCTAGTCAAGGAAATGGTGTCGTTTGGAAACGATTAATCACTAACCGGCAGCGTGGGTTTGGGTATGTGAGCTTCTACGACAAAGCAGCCGTTTTGGACCGATTTATCCAAGCAGCGTGGTTTTAATATAGGCAGAATTCAAAAAAAAAAAATACTTGCAGAGCCAAAACGACATCGTTTTGGCTCAAAAAAAAACAAAAGCATTGTCGTTTGGCCCAAACCCATTTTTGCCAAATAATTAGCCTATTTTTATTTTATCAACTTCTAATTAGTTTCAATTTATAATATTATAAATAAAATAAGATTAATAAATGAAAAAAACCATAAATCATATTTTTTGTGAATAATCTAAAATAAAAATTTAAATATAAATGTTTTACTTGATATAAATTAATTTATTTTATTGCCATTAACATACATATCTTTCATTGAATATTCCATTAACTATTTGAAAATAACTGTTTATTAATTCCACATAGGTTATTCAAACTTAATTTACAGTTTGATTTTGTAACAATGGCATCTCCTATAATCCCCAAAGGTAGAGCGGAAAATCTTTCTTAAATATAGAGGCCTTGCCTTTATTATGTCTTGGATGACCATAACCCGAATCCCGTTGATCGGTGTGAACTGTAAGATGTCAAGTTTTGGGATCAGTGATGGCTAAGTTTTGAGACCAATGTTGGAGTTGACCCACACGAGACATATTACTTGTACAAAATCGATGGGATAGAATCCGACGTATTGTACAAAATGGCGTGAAACTGTACGGATAATAGGTCATGAAGTGGAGCTAACATCTTCAAACGAGGTCGTTATCTATTGTTATAATTTTCTACCACAACAAATATATTTAAATTTTGTTTATTTCTAATTTTATTTTTAACGTCAATACGACTATGAATATGTTTCAAGCAAATGAGAATTAATTGGTTATTATCATTGTTGGGAGGTGCTTAAATCTTGTGACAAGTGGATGATTATATACACTTAAAAGCGACCACAGGCCGCTCCCCTGTTTGTAAAGAGCTCATGATGCACCTGTATCTCTTGACTCGGATCAAGATCCATGTGAAATGCAATAGTTAGCTCTCAAGGAAGAGACCCACAGGAAGAAAAGCGGTACAAAAGCGAACATAAAAGTAAAGGCGAGTCTAACAAATACCAGTAATTCTATTTGAGGAAAGCGATTCATGGATTATCTGGCCAGTGAAAGAAAGAGATTTTATAAGGGCAAAGCTTCAATTACTGAAGGAGCAAGCATAGAGGGAGGATGTGCAACTAGACATTGCTAGACGTGCTGAAGATAGGATGCGAGGAAGGAATGAGAGGTTGCGGATGATCGCCCGATGATGCCATTATGGAAAAGACATCTCACATATGTCCATTAAATAGAAACAGCCTCAACTACATTAAGCATGCGATTATAGCAAAACAATGAAAATGCAAGTAAGCTCAACTTTAATGTACTTCAGTTACTAGCTATTTATTTTCCAATGTAATGTCAGTTTATCTGCCTTACTTCATTAAATATTAAGAATTATCTATGTCATTTTAGTAGTAAAACATGATTAAAGATCTGACTAACAAGATTTTCATTCAAAAAAGGCATAACATAACATGGCGAGGCAGAGCAGCTATCGACAGGCAGGTCTGCCGTGCGTATCGTGTAGTCACGGATGTGCAATGATGTCGTGGCGCGGAGGGCATAGTAGGTGTTAGAATCTCGAGAATGAATTGTAGTTACTAGCCATAGAAATTGATCAAGGTGTCGGGCCTCGTGATACTTCATTGGTCATGGTTGAATGAGTCATAGTCGTCATTGCCAGAAGCTATTGCAACAAGTTCATTGTCATCTGGCTATTCAGTCTCCAATTATCATATTTGATGCGTATAATACGGCACTCATGTGAGTCGATCTTCATAATGCTAGAATCGAGGCGGGTCCTCGACGATAGCAAAGCGAGCTTAGAAAACGCGGCTCAAATACTCATTCTACATCCTTTTGGTAAACTCTCGTGTATTTGCAATTTATTAGGCTGACTCGGGGATCTGAGAATTGTTCAAACAATTGTTGCTCAATTTTGGATCTCATACCATGCGCAAGATGGTAATCCCATATTGTAATGGTTGCCCATTATCGGTATATAATTCTTTGAAGATTTGTCTTCTGCCAGTTAACAAGCAGTTAGGCTGTCCCGAGCCACGTTAATATCATTGTTAGATCAGGGCATGCGAAAAAACACCATATCCACAGTCGTAGGAGCGACGGCAGAGCACAATAGTCGGTCGGTGGGACACTGGCGTACCATTCCGTGATATCTTACTGGAGACGGTTTTCCCATGGTATCTGTTCAAGTACACTGACATTCAAGCCACGTTGATTGGCTTTGTGAAGCTAGAGATGTCACGATGGCGTTTGGGGGATCTGAGATGTTGCATTAAGCCTCTGCCACTGAGCGAGAATCGTTTGACCTGTTGGTTGTGGTCTCTTCAGTGACATGCTGTCGAGTGAGTCCATGGAACATCTGCAGTGTCTGAAGCATGCAAAGTGGTAGTGTTTTATTTGCGGATATTTCTTTGTGTTGGCAGCATTTCTTCTTTGCATGAAATAATCATTGTCTTTGTTGGACGTATGTAAAAATTGAAGAAACAGAGAGAAATGCACATGAGTTAGCAAGCGAAAGCACAGAAATAATGTTTCATGTTGAGTAGATTCATAGCCAGTAATCATTTACTTGGCGGGTGGCATTCTTTCGGTCATGATATCGGTATTGCCTACTGATTCTATCTCCCATGCCCGTACCTTGTGAGTTTTGTCTTTCAAATTCGATAGCTGCGACGAACCATGTGTTTCTTTCTTCTTCATCTGAAGAAGATGAATCATTCAAAAGACGTTTAAAAAAGTTACTCATTTTTTGCTTATGAGTAATTGAATACCGCCCAGTGTGTGTAAAATTCTAGGAACATCTCTAAATTTATAGATGTTTTAAGTCTTTATCGTTTGCAAGAAATCCATAAAAGCCGTGTTTATTGATTTGACAAATTAAAAGCAAAGTGTTATATATCTTTGACTGTGGCTTTTCTGACAGTGTGATGTGACCGTCGGTGATGACTGTCAAATTATCGAACCGATTTGGCACATCGGCCCAATGTGATTTGATAAATCAGCTAGTCACATGTCAAATAATCCAGAACCCGATGGAACTTTTTATAACCCCATTGTGATGTGAGAAGTCAATTAGTGACATGTTAAATCACTCAAGATTTATCAGTTTTTTATAACCCCAATGTGATTTGAGAAATCAGCAAAATCTTTATCAACTAAATCGGATCTGATTTTTCTATTAATCCCAACATTTATTTTTAACCCTATATTTGACAAATTATTTATTTTTTCATTATTTTTATAAGAAGTACAAAATTTTTTAAAATTAATTAATATTTGCAACCAAAGAATTTTCCCTTTACTAAAATTATTAATTAAATATTATATTTATTTTATTGATTTAATTAAATATTTCTTTTATTTTGTTATCGGTGAATAAATACATTTTATTTAAATTTAAATATTTATTTATCTTTTAATCAAAATCTATAGTGTATGGAGTGATATAGATGAATAAATGGTATATGATGTAATTATTAAAAAGAAGGAGTAAAGGTAGGAATAGATTTAGGATAGATACAACTTTAGATTCTCCTTTATTGGAATCTTTATAGCTAAAACTTTAAGCTAAATCTCAGTAGCTTTTGGGCAAATAAGCTTGGATGCTCTAATTTGTACTTCCTTCTTTTGGAGATGCTCTAACATTGATAATACCCTCGTAGTATTCAAAAAATAATAGCTAAAAAAATAAAAAGAGGCTGAAATTAGAATTTGTGTGACCAGAGACGAATGGGCCGAAGCTTATTAAGGCGGCGATGGGCGGAATTATTTGAGCTACTTTTCCTATCAGGCCATAAAATGTGGGCCAAAATGGGTTGGCCTCGGGTTCAGCCCCATTTCCTGCCCTACTCTACACACAGATTAATCCTCATTAGATGTGAGATGGATCACAAGTGATAAAGCTTTACTACAAAACACAATTACATTCTCAGGGCTCGAATTCAAAACCTCTAGTTAAGATAGAAAAGACCATAATCATCTCTCTTATATGGGTGAGCTCTTGAGATTCAAACTAATCTGTAGAAAAAATTTAAGACTAAATTTATAGCTTTTAAAACTATTTTATTAGTAGCTATTAGTATAAATATTTTTGTTATTTAATGTTAATAGAAATAAAATTTTAAGACTTATAAACCACTTTTATAAAATTTCTTACTAAATTATTTTTTTAATTTTTATATAAATAAAATCAATCCTAATAAACTATTTTTTCTCATTTATTGGTATTAAAATAGTTTATCAAATTTATTCTTTTCTTATGGTATGGTGAGAAAAGTTTAATTAGTTTGAATAAAAAAATTGGAAATCATTATAAACATAATTAAAAGTATTAATAATGTCAATTTTTATTAAAATACGTTTTGGTCACTTAAATTTATAAAACTTAGTAAGTGTGGGTATCATGGGCTTTGGCCCAAATCCTCCATCCAACCCAGGCCCTGACGGACTCCACGTCCACGGTCGGTGACCCGGTCAGTCTCTGAGGCTGGCCGAAACCTACAAATGCAATGCGGACTGATCATCTTCATCTCCCTGGCCCAGAGCCCAGGCATACTTCCTCGGCCCGGGCGGGGAGATATGAAGCTGCACAGTCTGATCCTTCCCTGCTTAGGCTATCATCTTTAAGGAGGCAGTCGACTGACCTCTCTTAGCTTAAACAAATAACCACCCATGAGGCACACACGTAACCTTCCTAATGGCGATCAAACGCAGAAGATAAGGACAATTTGACTATCTAAAGGGCAGTTTGGCTATCTAAAGGGAAGAATAGGTCATAACACGCGAACAAAGTGTCACCTTTCCATTCCGTTTCGAAAGGAAATCGCCTACTTCCCATGTAAAGGAGACAGATATCTCATAAAGAAGGAGGTGGCATCGTAGAAGGTAAGACACTCTTGACTAAAAAATACGGATTGATTTATCTCTTTAGATTTTTGAATCTGACTTAGGCATCGAAGAGGCGACAAGCGCACCACCGTCGCTTTTTTGTGTGTTTTGCAGGTACATGTTGGCAAGTTGATGCTCCGACGATCCAGTGACTCAGAAAATTCAGGAGACTACAATTGGCACCGTCTGTGGGAACGACTAAGCCAAAAAGCTCATTGGAGATTTGTGAGGGCTTGGTTGCATCCGCTTTCAAGTGATCAGCTATCCCCTGAAGCTTTGGTAGTTCCTGATCAACCAGTCCAACCGTCGAACTTTACAATCATGACCCGATATGAGTCAACTCATTTACAATCCATTTTTAAAAATTATTTTTGCAAGATAAGTATTGATTCATGTCACGAGAAACATGGATATCTTACTCAAATTCAATTTTGCGAAAATGCGGCATAATTGAAGGTTCAATGAAACCCGGAAGAGCGTTACCAGCGAAAGTAAATTCGCAACTTAAAATTAGAGTCGCGACAAGAAGTTCGTCAGTCCAGTTATTTCCAGGTCACGACATCACCAAGACTAGTCTTGAGAGAGAAATAAAATGCTTATTCAAACTAGTCGTGACTGAAAATTGAGGATTCTGACCGAAATCCACAGGCGACCCGATGTAAAGTTGCGACCCGAAATAGTGGCTAAGGCAGCGAAATATTCGGAAGAATCTTGGAGTTCACGACACCACTGCGGGGTCCTACATGGTGAAGACGATGAGGTCGCGACACCCTCTTTGAAGTTACGACGTTGATCAGATTGTGAAACCACAAAGCGAAGTCTCTGAGAAAATTTGAGGTTACCTTAAGCAGAAGGTTGAAGGACAAAAGGGAGAATTGACATCATCTTGAGGTCGTGACCTGGAATAGAAGGTGGAATGAAGAAACTAGTTGCAACTAAGAGTTGAGGTTGCGACCAGAAGAAAGGCAAGGAATATCAAAAGTGGTCTCAACCAAGTATTAAGGTCGCAACTTAAATTGAACATGAAGGCGACAAAAAAGGTCGCGACCAATCATTCAAGTCGACCTAAATAAGTCTTGACGTCAAAATCAGTCATGACCGAGAAAAGGAAGTCATGAACTAGAGTTAAGGTAGTAGAACCAGAAATGTGGTCGCGCCTAGCGAGGTCGTGACATAAAATCTGAAACAAGGAAAAAGAAATCCCCAGCTTTCGGAAGCTGAAATTAAGCGACAATAACGAGTCCTGACCACAAAGGCGGGTTGTGACGCATATGCGATAGAAAGGAAGGAGGAACGAGAGTCCATGACATGGAACTATGGTCGCGACAACAATTTTGCTCTTGAGCCAAGCAGTGCGACTATAATTGATGTCGCGACCCTTAATCAAACATTTGTAAGGAACCAAGTCCTGACTAAAAGTTATCAGTGCAAATGAGCAGGTGCAAATGGGGAGAAATCGGTCGCGACATCAATGTCCAGTCGTAGGACAATAGGCTTGGGCTTTTCTTTAGTAAAATCCACTTGGAGCTTTTTGAATTAGGCCCATTTTCTTTTGACAGTTATAAATAGACTTTTTGAGAATAGTAAAGTAGCTTCCATCTTCGATACCCAGAACTAGGAGAGGAGAAGGACTCATTGTATATTTTAGAGTAGATTTTTTCTTTTCTTTTATTTCCTTTTATTTTCTTTTCTTTTTCATCCCGAATCATGAAGTAGTGTAGAAATGATAAATTTGGATTTAATTACGATTTTCTTTATCTGAATCTTTGCTGGAAATTAATGGATTCTAGACAAATTTATGGAATTCGTTTTTATCAGTATATTACAATTACAGTGGATGTATCGGATCAATGATCTATTGTGGGTTGTAATGCGATTATTTAGAGCGCCTTATTTGGGTGGATTTGCAGTTAGTTCTACAGTCTTTTAACGTAATTTAGAGAGAAATACTTGGATTGGGATTTATTTATTGATGTTGTTCTTGAGCCAGGGCCAGTTCCAGTGATAGTCTGGAAAATACCGAGTTCAAGGTGTTTCTTGCTCGATTTCAAGGAGGCCCTTTGCGTAACACGAGTTGGAGATTCTACGAGAGCTTGAAGCATTCCTTGTGGGTATATTAGACTACCATTGATGAACTACCCAAGCTACGAGATTCGTTCGATAAATTCCTTTTCGCTCATAATTGATGTTGGAGGAGCATTTATCAATATAAATGTCGAAATTTCCATAATCTAAAAGGGAAGTCCCGACCTATTATTGAAGTCTAGTAAGGGAAGGGAAGAACCGTTAGATTTAAAGGATGAGTCATCAATTAGATGGTAGAATTTTGCGGTAACCACGAAGGGAGCCAGATCTGGAGTCTCGGAAATGGGTATAGTATTGAGAAGAAAAATGCAGTCTTGCGAGAAACTCAAAAAGCCTAAGCCCATTGGTTAAATCCTTGTCTTTGAGAAGCGGGGAGATCCTTAACCCGGTGAACATGGAGAAATCGATCGCATTATTAGTAATCTTGAGCCAATCCAGGCCCGTCGGTGAAACGACAGTATATAATAGCGAAATTACCATTTATTTCCACGATATTTCTTTGATAGTGTCATTTCTCACGGGGCGAAGTTCGAGTCCAGTAATTTTGTTCTTATTTCTAGTCGTTATCATTTTACTTCCAGTTTACATAATTATTCTGAGTAGATGATTAGTTCTAGATTAAACTCTATCCGTTTAAAGTTCAAATAGTAAGGACCTTAAGTAGTTGGGAGTAGTTGATTTAATTCTTGTCAATCTACGTAGAATGATATCTTGGACTTATATCCAATTTTTACTACTTGTATGACTGTGCACTTGCGTGTCTTAGACTAAACCAAAATTTTGAATCCACGAGACCTAAGGAACTTTTATTAGTTAGCGAAGTCTATCGATTTTAACATAGATCTTAGAAAGAGTGTAAGCTCTATGGTATGTTAATTTTAAGGGGTTTTAGTTTATATAATCCAAAGGTAAACAAGTTTTGAATGCAGGGGATTGAAAAGATTGAATAGATCGATATTCGACAAAAGAGGAAATGCTACTTTGGACATTTTTCTTGAAAATTTTGTAAAAAAGAAAAAAACAAAAAACGATTTTACAAAGCGTTAGTTTATCTGAGAATCTTGTCTTTAAGCCATATTGAAAATATTTCTAGTTCCACTAGGTTTCATTAATCTAAGTGTATTTCAATTTCAGGAGATTCTTTAATGCACAAGAAGCAGGACTCAGACCTGTTGCCGGATCTGCGGGTGGAGCAGACACTGGGAGCTTAAGGAAGACTAAAGAAGCGAGAGAAAGAAACCATGGCCGGATGAAAAATGACCAGGGCAGGTTGAACAAGGGCGAATGTGAAGGCCTCCCATGCAGTACAATGGAGGATTTAAGGTACATCATTGAGAAGAATACTCTGTAGTAAACAGCCTACTATAGATGCCTTAACTGGCTGAAACCAGCCTTAATCACGATGGTGCGGCATAATCGGTTCTTGGCATTCAGCTGAAGACGAGCACTGGGTAGATTCTCGGGGATGGCCAAATACGGTGAAGTTGAATGGTGGACGGAGGTGATAAAGCATCTCTTCCACTTTTTCCTTAAGATGTGCGGCCACATGGTATGAGTCATTACCATATGGTTGATTGATGCAGGAAGTGGTAGAAGCTTTGCCAGAGCGGGTTCTTTCCCTCCGTCCCTAAAGCAAGAGCAAGAAGGAAATCATGAGTATTCGACAAGGGGAAGATGAGCTTATTGCATAGGAAGGTTCGAGAAATTTGTTGAAGAATGTCAGTGCATGGGATCGATTTGAAGACTCAAATGGACATAATCTATCATTCTCTGAATGATACTTCAAAAGGTATCATTGATGCTTCTTGCTGTGGAGCATTAAAAAAGAAAGTGTAGAGGAGGCAAGAGATCTGATATAAGATCTAGAAAAATGCAACATGAAGGCTCCCTTTGAAACTTGAGTATGACAAAGCAAGAGGAGTGGGGTCATTGAGCTAGCAAAATGAGCGCCATGAAATGAAAGCTAGATGCGATCATGCAATGATGAATGACGGAAGAAAAATTGCACTCTGTTCATGAAATTGGAGAAGTGGAAAGAGAGGGAATGAGAAGAAGTGCTGAGGTGCTAACTGCGGAGGATTCCTATGGGGTTGAGGAGGCTAAGTACATGAATGAGCGAAGCTACCATTCAAGCCAAATCCAAACACCTTACACTTAAAATCCATTATTTGAGGAACCATGAGAACTTCTCATATGGTGGAGGGACTACAGGGGGTCCCGAAACGAGAGCGAAGTCCCACGACAGGGATATCCACCACCTAGGTTCCAACATGATAGGAGAAAACGAGAATGGCTATCGGGGTGAGGAGAAGGACCCAGCCCTTTGAAAATCAAATGATGCAGTTCATGAGGGACAATAAGAGGCTGCTACACCTCCATGAACATAAATTATCTGATTTAGGAGTTTTTAAATCTGATACTCAGATTTTTCAGAAGAATACAAGTGCCTCACTGAAGAACCTGGAAACACAAGTAAGGCAGCTGGCCCTGAATATGTAGACCCAAAACAAGGGTGCATTCCCAAGTGACATCCAAGAGAACCCAAAGGACTGAGGCGCATGGCAGTTCAGTTGAGAAGTGGGAAAGAAGTGGGGAACAGTAGCAGAAAAGAGAGGAAGGATGTAACACCCCAAAATATACCCTAGCAGTTTTCGACATGTTTAGGGTATTTTGTAAGTAATTTAGATATTTCGTGAGTTCATCTGTTTATGCAAACTAAGGAGACCGGAAATTTACAAGATTTAAGGATAAAATTGTAATTTGTCCAAAGAGGGACTTAAAAGTCATAAGTTAACAAGATTTGAGGCCAAAATGAAATAAAGGAAACTTGAAATACAAATGGTCAAGAGTTGAAAGACCAAAAAGCAAATAAAGAAAATTTACCCAAAAATGGGTTTTTGAGGGCCAAACAAGGCCTAAGAGATATTTTGATGAAAAGACCAAAATTGGTCTCATTTTGAAGGGGGAACAAACCGTGAAGGGGAAAAGAGAGAAAAACAGAAGAGGAAGAAGGAGGAATCAAGCCAAGGCATGGAAACTAACCTTGATTATGGATTCTATGAGATTTGCTATGGATCTTTGGTTTTGTATGGTTAATATCTTGCCTCAAACCTAGGGTTTGTTAGGATTTCATCCTAACCAAAGATGTATTGAAATTAGGGTTGGTAAAACTCTAAAAGGCACAATATGATTATAGAATCCTCCTTTTAGGTTGGATTCATGGTGTAATGGAAAGAAATTGAGTTAGAGTTTAGAAAAAACCCTAACAAATCTTGGTGCTTGGTTTGTGTGTGGGTTAAGACCCATATTAGAATGGTTTTGGGAGAAATTCATGGAAAAGTTTAGGAAGAAAGATAGAATGAAAGATAATTTGAGAAGAAAGAGATTATAAGATGAATTGAATGGTTTGATGTGTGTAGGAAGTATAGGAGTGATCTATGGATGAAAGTGCATGAAAAATGGGAAAATACACGTGGGCAATTTTCATTGACATAATAAGTGCACCTTGAACATGTACGGTACGTATTCAAAGATTCTAGTCATTTTGAATGACGTAATAGGAATTTTTGTCAAAGGTGTGGTACATGTGATGCTCTAGAACCTCTTTCAACCGGAGTTTTTCGTATTTTAGCCATGCTGCTCATTTCTTATCAGGGTTGGAGTAGATTCAAGTAGCTAATTAAAATAGACTTCAAGGAGAACCAAACATATATAAATAGCTAACTACAATTCAAACTAAGTGGCACAAGAAATTCTGGAAATTTCAAAAGTGGGGCCGTGGCAAGAGCCAATTCCTGCATCAGTTTGATCATAGAGTAGTCCGGGTTGTTACGGACGTAACTTGAGTTTCGGTTCTCCGATTTGTGTGATTCCAGTTGGAGAAGAACCTTTGGAACCTTAGCTTTAAAATAGTACAAAGAGATAGTGTTAAATATGAAGTTAAGATCCTGGAAAAATGAGTAATACAAACTGTCCCTAGTGTAATAGGTAAACCGACTAGTTTGGCATGAAAATGCCATAACTTTCGTTCGGATGATTCAATTGGAATGATTCCAATTTCTAGAAAGTAGACGCTTAGGAGACGAGAATATGAGCGATGTGTGAATACATCGGTATTCCTGCAAGTATATGAAACATGAAAATGAACTGAAAATGAAGATGAACATGAATATGGAAGGTAATATTTCATGAACACAGAATGTGATAAAGATAGGTTATAAGTTCTGAAAGATATATGATCATATGACTACCTAGGACCAAAGAATGAATGAGTGGACGTCCTGATTAGTGCGACGGCACTCCCTGATCGTGCTTCAACACATTAGTACTTCTGTACTCTCTTATTAGTGCAGCCGACCTCCACGATCGTTAGCCCGGCACATTAGTACTTCGATGCTCTCACGATTAAGTCACAGCGGCACTCACGATCGTTAGCCCCGACACATTAGTACTTGATACTCGATTGGTGCGACGGCACTCTCACGATGGTGCCCGGCGTCGTGCCGGTACTCTACGATTAGTCTGTGACACTCTGTCGTGCTTGGCACATTGTGCCAGGTACTCTGATTGTCGTGACTCTCTACGATCGTTCTTGACGGTAGTGCGGTACTCTCACGATTAGTGCGGCGGCACTCTGATTGTGCGGTACATTAGTACTGGTACTGATTAAGTCGACGGCACTCTCTGTCGGTCTTGACACTCTTAGCTGTCTTTCTGGCACCTCGGTCTTATCTGTGCAGCCGGGTACTTATTGTGTTGTGTCTACTCATTTTGTATTATTAGTGCAATGATCAAGCAATTATATGATAAGACTCCGAATAATGAATAAGAATAAAGATCTGAATGTACCTCACATGTCATTCTGTGTACCCACGGATACTCTCGTATGTTAAAATAAGTATAGGATTACGTAATATAAGTATAAGTCGATGAGTACACAGGTACTTAGGTATAATGAATCTGTGTAATTTTCACGGGTACTTTTGTATCTGAATAAGCTCTTAAACTCCTAGGAGATCGAATAAATCGCTTTGTTATAAGCATAGGGAATTGTATAAATTAAAGATGACTACGATATGAGCCAAATGACTCTGTTTGTTTTGGGATATATTACGAATACATCTGAGCACGATATATGTATTTAGTGTGATCATTTTCTGAGGGGTAATATGCGTATCTGTATAAGTTTGATCTGACCTTGTATGTGATATGATTCTAATCACGATGACTTATCGTACCTCTGAATTACCTGTCGATCTGAATAAGATCTGAAATACAAGAATCAATTCTAATAATGCTTACAAGATCCGTAGTTACAAGCTCAGAATACAATATCCCAGAAGACAAGTATATATGTCTGTAGTACAAGTATAAGATACTAAGCACAAGTATAAGTTCGGTAGTACCTACGGGTAACTTTAATTAATCCTTAAGAGATCTGATAAGTATTAGTCCTACGTGTCTCGGCAGATGTCCTTTGGGAGATCTTAATATCGATAATGCCTAATACAAGTACAAGTATGTGTCTTTTTGGAGAGATTCTTCAATGTTAGTACCTGCATTTTTTATAAGAATAAGTTCAATATCTCTCAGAAAATTCCACGGGTACCTCCAAACAAGTGTAATTCCGTAGTATAAGTACAAGTTCTATGTATAAGTATAAGCTCAGAGTACCCAAGGTTACCTCAGATAAGTATAAGTTCACCCTACTGAGATCCGAGATAGACATAAGTACCAGTACGTGTATAAGTACCTCTGTATAAGCATAAGTTTTGTCAACTCCTTATGGAGATCTGAGATAGATATAAGTACTAGTACGTGTATAAGTACCTCTGTATAAGCATAAGTTCTGTCAACTTCTATAGGAGATTTGAGATAGATATAAGTACCAGTACGTGTATAAGTATCTCTATATAAGCATAAGCTCGATAACTCCTACGGGAGATTTGAACCAGTATATGATAGATAGAAGTATGAGTACATGATAAGTACCTCCATCTAAGTATATGTATAAGTTCAGTACCGTATATAAGGAATCTGAATAAGTATAAGTATGTGCCCTACGGGAGATAAGTATAAGTAGAAGATCTGAATGTTATGAGTATAAGATCCAATTAAGAATAAGTCTGCTATAAGTGTAAGACCAAAGTAAGTATAAGTTTGTTATAAGGATGAGTATGTATGCAAAAAGTGTTATATGATAACAAGTATATGTATTAGTCTGTTATATTAATTCCTGAAGATTCCGATATCTGTTACTATTTTATGTGATTTGTGATTCAATATAAATGCATGTGTATCTGTATAAGTTATAAGATATGTTTCCCACTAAGCGTAAAGCTTAGCACGGGTTTTTAATCCGTGTAGGTACAGGAGAAGACGTCAGAAAACATTCGCACTACAACCGTCAACACATTCTGTAAGGGTTCACTACACGTAGTTTCCGTGCTCTCGATTTTTAAAATGTAAAAGTACAAAGCTTTTGTATTTGTAAACGGGACTCGATAAATGTATAGATTTTTGATGGACACCACTCTAAGTGGTAGTTCTTTTGATGTTATGAGCTTAAAAGTCATCTATTTTAGTCCATTTTTCTCTGCTCGATTTTCATCTAGAAATGAATAATTAATATACGTAAATATGAAGAAACCTTACCTATTTGTCATTAATGTGTAGACAGAAGAAAGTAGAAAAATACAGCACAAGTGGAGGAAAGGTGCAATGGTCGGTGGGAAAGAACGAAAAGAATCGGGTCGATTCATTGATGCAGCTGTTTGCATACCAATCCCGAGGTCACACACCAAGAGAATTGAAGGAATTTGATGTAGGTCGCGATAAAGTAGTACCCAGATCGCCAAATCAAGGGTAATCAGAGCCGAGAATCGACGCCGCTGACAAAGATCTTCGAGGTTGCGACAACAGCTGATGTCGTGGATTGGGGATAAGAGGTCGCGACAAATGTAAAACACCTTTAAGCCAGAGAGGTTTGACCGAGCAAGCCGTCGAATCTCTAAGTTGATGTCGCGACGTGAGATTGATGTCGCGACATCGATGATGTCACGACAAGAGGCTGAAGTCACGACATCAAGAACCATCAAGAGAAGACTGCAAGCCATAAGTTGATGTCGCGACATGAGATCAAGTCGCGACATCGTATCCGCCACAAGGGTGAAGTTTCATGAAGTGAGGTCACGACAACAGCCAGGTCGCTGATGACCGGCGCGTTGAAAACCGTAATTGACTTAGCCGGCGTCGCCATGAGATCGGGCGCGACATCAAGCAAACTACCGGTAAAGCCTCGTGATCTGCCGGCGTCGCCACGAGATCGTCATACATCAGAACGACCAGATCAATAATTCAGAGCCTTAAAGAGATGTCGCGATAAGATATCGACGCCGCGAGACCGTGAGAGAACAATTGAAACCTCGCTAAGACGTGAGAAGATGTCACGACAAGACGGGTGATGTCACACACCAAGAATGACTAACCAAGGCTACATAAAAGTTCAAGTCGCGACATTCCAGGTCGCGGGACATCGATGATGTCACGAAGGAAATCAAACGCGACTCTGAACAGCTGAATGGGCCCGGATACTTAAAAATCCACAAAGAAAGTTACATCGATTATTAGGGCCCAATTGAGGAACCCTATAACACGCTAGCCTATCCAACTCAAGAGCAAGCCATGGCTACGTGACGAGGTCTGGATAGCTGAAAGCTCATTTATTTTTTTCTTTTTTTCTTTTCTTTTATTTTTCTTAATTTTTCATTTCCGCCGCTTTAGGCGCATTATGCTCTCGTGATTTTTATTTTTTCGCTAGAATCAACTGATGTTATCAAGCCAAATGTCGAGTGCATTCATTTTATCACAAATTACTACCCGAAATGTTCAGTTCGACAAAATTTCGAATTTGATTGTTTGGCTTCAATTTGCAATATTCTATGATCGTATAATTCGTATCGTGTAATTCAAGAATTGAGGAATCCAATTTCATTAAGTGAACGTTTATAGTCGTAATTTATCTTTCCCGTAGTCGCTTTCAAAGAGCTTGTTAATTTCAAGTGAATAAATTTACTTCCTCGGGTTTTGGTTTATTTTCGATCTGAATATCGCCTTATAAATTCGCGAAGATTTGCCATTGCTCGATTTCAAGGAGGTCCTCTCGAGTGACACTGCGGAAGACATTCTGAGAGTAACGTATTACTTTTCAAGGTATATTAACCTCGCTATTAGGATCTTTTCGAGCTTGTAAGTTCTACTTAGATAAATCCTCTTCTCACTCTGAAATCAAGAACGAGTCAATGAGTTATCTATTTAAACAAGCAAAGAGTTCACTCTAATTCGGATAGTGAGCCAACCTGCAGGTTAGCTGAGATCTAATCAAGGAAAGGTCATCTATTCTAATTTCGATGAGGAGCAACTGAAGTCAGACATCCTCGCTTGACCGATAACTTGGGAGCTAAGGTTTATACCATAAACGGGTATGAAGTATTGCAAAAGAAAATACCCGTATTAATAAGTCCCTTTTTAAAAGTAGTTATCTAATTCTATATTCGCAGAATCGCGTCATAAAATTAGATAATGAAACGCGGGTACATGGTATTCAAAGACTACAACGCCGATGTGATTTCTTTTGAAATTTGAGATAATCAAGAAATCTTATCAGAATTATCTACAGGAATCGATAGTTCACTATAACTGTTTCAATTAATGTGTCTTCTGATGATAACTATTCGGTATTCAGTTCTTTAACTAGAAATTCATTATTCTTTATTCTATTTTTTTTTCTTCCAGTTTGTCGGGTTCGGCTTATTTTCTTTGTTCGCTTAATTTTCCAAGATCTAATGCTAGATCCTACTATCATTTTACAGGGTTCAAATAGTATGGAAATTGAAAGAACAGTAGTTGATTTAAAATTTTAAGATCTCTCGTGGATCGGGATATTCGACTTAAATCTATTTTATTATTGTCGAATTGCAGACTGCAGAATATCGCACCAAACCAACTTTGAAAAAAATGATTTACTCTAAGAGATTGTGGTTTATAGTATAATATCAACAAGTTTGATGCATGTCATGTTTGCGGATTAGTTACTAGTCCTTGGTAATAGTGTCATAAATTTGTTATACGCTTGTTCTTAACAAGCCGCGGCGCCGTACGGATTGGGATAATAGTCCTTCGTGATAACGTCATAACCTTGCATGCACAACTAATGCATAAATGTGCAACATGTTTTGGTCACCTAACAAGTTTTATGGCGCTGCTGTTTGGGATCGAAGACTATAAATCAATATTCGATGAAAGAAGAAATACTAATTTGGACATTTTTAAAAGAAAAAGAACAAAAATAGCGTTTCAAGCGTTGACTCTTGTAGACACTGACCTTTAACAACCCATATTGAATATATTTTATGATTTGACTAATCCTATTAATGAGAGTATGTTTTGCTTTCTAAAAACTGATGCATAGAAACAAGAGTAATCGATTCGATTCCACCGACACGAAATAGAAAGGACGCCGTGGGCTTCGAGAAAGACCAAGAAGGCGAAACTCAACCATAAAGCGCATTTAAAAAAGTGTGGATCAAAGGAAATACATAGTGGAAGCTAGAAGGCCTCCCAACACCGGGATACAATTTGAGGATTTCGAGACCAATTATAACAGAAGAATACTCAATGATCGGGACAAACAAGTAGATGCTAATTTCAATTAAAGCCAAGATCGACACTATGGTCCAAGAACATCGCTTACTAGTCATCCTAATCAAGATCCTAACGAGCGCCCGAAGATTCCTCAGATGGCCAATACCGTTGTCGAATGGGGTGAGACCCGTAAGTCATAAACCGCATCTATTCCCATTCTCTCTAAGAGATACAAAGGTTACCTGGCATGGTATGAATCTTTACTCATATGGTTCTCGTTGATACTGGGAGGAATTAAGTAGGCCTACTAGGTGCATTCTTTCCCCTACCCTCACCACGTAAAGAAGGAGGGAACCATTCGTTTCACAGGGGGAAAGATGAAAGTCAGAGTGTAGCATGGGAAAGATTCAAACGGTTGTCGAGGCACGTCCAATGTACCGGGATAGATCCAAGACTCATATGGACATTGTATATCATGCCATGAATGATATATCAAAAGTGATCACTGATGTCATGTCGTGGAGCATTCCAAACGAAAAAGTGCCGAAGAGGCAAAAGAGCCACTGGAAGATCCGCTATCGTAACATGAAACTCCTTCTGAGCTTTCGGGCAGGGGCAAAGAGAGGAAAGGATCATGGAGTCGAAAGCAAGATGACGTACCCATGTGGAGTGCCAAGTCAGATGCCATTATGCACAGGTTGTACAAGCAAAGAAAGAAAGACACACCGCTTCAAGAAATAGGAGCAATGAAAAGGAGAGTTAATGAAGGGGAGTGCTGAAAGAGTAACTGAAGGACTTTATGATGCTGAAGAGGTTAATTATCTGGGTGAGCCAAGAGCTTACCATTTCAAACCTAATCCTAACCTTTCCAAAGACATTATCACCCAAAGACTCAGAACCATGAGAACTTCTCGCAGATATGGAGGGGCTTCAAGGCCAAAGACGTGACGTAACCTCAACAGGGTATCAAGAGCTACCAAGGTTCCAGCAAAGAAGCAGCTAGTTAAGGAAATGAGTACGTAAACTAATAATTGGGGAGTCAAAGGAGAGCCCCATCTTTTGAGGAACAGATGTCAGAAGCATAGGATAAAAAAAGTCGTTGAACCTCCATGAAAAGCTCGAGAATCAGCGAGCTGCTACTAATTCTCAAATTTTTCGTAACACTACCAATGCATCCTCGAAGAACCCGGGAGACAAGTAGCGCCTACCTAACCCCGCAAAGTCGAGGAAAGATACCTTCCCAAGTGACATAAAGGAAGAACCCAAAAAGACTGCATGGTCGTGCAGCCGAGGGAGTCGGGAAGGAGTTAGAAGAAAGGAAAGAAAGCAGACAGCGACAAAGAAGTAGTAAGACCAGAAAGGGAAGAAACACCGAGAATGACAAAGATGGAGTAGAAAAGAAGAACATCTAAGAACAAAGTCAGCAGATCCCATTTCCACAAAGATCAGAGAAATCAAAGATGGAGGAGCAGTTGCAAGGTTCTTGAAAACTTTCCGTAAGCCGGGAGATCAAGATGCCTTTACCGGGCGGTGACTCCGCATGCCACCGTATGCAAAATTTCAAGGACATACCCGAAAGCAAGAAAAGGAAAATAAGAGAAGAAGGAATAGGTGAATCTCAATCGCCACTTGTGAAAAAAGAATTAGAAAGGAACTACCAAGAAAGACGAAGGACCCGTGAAGTCGGCACTCCTGTATCGTCGAGGAATGAATTCCATGAAGCTCTGCGATTCCGTGAGCTAGTATCAATCGATGCTCCTTCTCAAGGCCAAGAAATTAAGTTTTTGGGAGCTTTATTCCCCACAATCAAGCACTTTTAAATGGCAGACATTCATGGTGGTGAAACCCGCGGGTCATCAAGATGTGGTTGGTCACCGGGAAGTTTGTATTCCCGTAGACTTCATCATTCTCGACATGGAAGAAGATTCACAAGTACCCCTACTATTAGAAGACCATTCCTAGCTACTGGAGTGCCATTGACATGCAAAAAGGAAGTTCTCATCTTAAGGGTCGAGAAGAAGTCGTGTTTAACTTGGATTAAAAGTGATGCAAATATAGATAGGGTTAAGGCTACAATGTAGCCGATTTCGGTTTCCCTATTCCCAACCCCGATGTTAACAATGATTGTAATATTCCGCTTATCAATGAAAAGTAGATGACTCCCGCATACCGAAGATGTCTATTCGCTAATTTCCATGCAAAGAAGATATAGAACTCCAGGTTTGGAGCTTGGAAGCAAAACAGAAAAGATAATGGAAGAGAGTGAAAAGAGGAAATTCATCAAGAGACCAGTACGTATAGTCTAGTTTTGAAAGAGTTACTACAAGCCATTTAAAGTATGCCTACTTAGAATTACCAAAGAAAAACCCGTGATCATTTCAGCAACCGATTAAGTGGAGAATGAGGAACAAAGATTGGCCGGAAATATTAAGGAAGCATAAGGGAATCGCTTAGTCGGGTCTATCGGGGCGGTCAAGGGTATCACCCATCAATTTGCATGCATAAGATTCTAGAAGAGACTTCAAACCATCTCAGAGAACACCGCAGGAGGCTAAATCCTGATGAAGGAAGTAGTCGTGAAGGAGGTACTAAACAGCAATGTCGGGTTTTATCTATGCTATTTCGCATAATCCTTCGGGTGAGCCCAGCTCATGTGGTTCCAAAGAAAGTGGGGCCACCAGGATCGTAAATGAAAAAATGAATTGATTCCAACAAGAACAGCTGGGATGTGGATGGAGGTATGTATTGATTACGTGAAATTGAATACAAGAACTTAAAAGATCATTTTCCTTTGCCTTCATTGATCAAAATGTTGATGCATTAGCGTGACACCACTTTTGTTTTCTCGATGGGTACTGTGATAATCGCATTGCTATTGCACCAGAGGATCAAGAGTAGAAGACCACGCTCACATGCCCTTATGTACCTTTGCCTTCGGCTGATGCCGCTCGGGTTATGTATGCTCCACTACATTCCGTAGCATGATGTCTATATTCTCGATTTGTCAAGAAGTGGATGTGAAATATTCATGGATGATTTTACTATGTATGGATCCAAATTTTGATCAATGTTTAAACAACTGAAACAAGACTAAAGTGCCAAGACAAATAGTTAATCGAATTGGGAAAAATGCCATTTTATGGTACGTAAGGTATTGTTCTCGGGCATAAAATTTCTCTCAAGCATCGGACTAGAAGTCGACGTTTAAAGTGTCCATTATCAAGACTCTGCACCACCTACCACAAAGAAAAGGAGTAAGAAGTTTTTGGGTATGCTGGTTTTACAGAGATTTATCAAATATTTTTTCAAAATAGCTGCACTTATTGCGATTCATCTGAAAGATAAGAAACCACTTTATGCTGCATGATGTGCAAATGATCAAAGCAGAATGTATCATAATGATGATACTAGAATGATTGATTTAAAGACAGATGCTAAGATTTATAGAATAGACAGAAGAAGAAAGAGGTATTTGAAGATACTATGCTAGTAAGACCTTCAATGAAGCAATGGGAGAACTACTCAACAACTCGAAAGGAAATGCTAGCCATAGTATTTGTTGTGAAAAATTTAGGCAATACATTTTGGGATCCTATGTGATAATTCACACCGATCATGCAACATTGGCACTGATGTCAAAAATGGTTAAGCCAAGATTGATAAGGTGGTGTCGCCGCTGTAAGAGCTTGATTTGGAACAGTGACAAAAGGATGTGACACCGTGATAGCCGACCACTCTGTCAAGAGTAGAAAGAAGCAAATGAAGAAGAAAATGTGCGAAGCATCAGAGAATTTCCTAAACGAAAGCAATTATTCAAGGTTTCCTTCAACCCCATGGTATACCGGGAGCAGCTGTGAATTATCCGCTTCAGGAGTAATGCCTTCAGAATTTAGTACCAATGTAAGAGGAACCTTAACCCGACAAACAGATATTATATTTGGGACGACCCACTTTATTCAAGCAGGTGCCGACATGATAATAAGAAGACAGGCTTTAAGGTGAACAAGCCAACATTTTAAAATGAGAATGCCATGCATCACCATATGGGGTTCATGAGTAAGAACAGCCGCACAAGATACCCAATCAGGCTGGCTGGGTCACCATCTTCAGAGATTGTGCAAGAGGGGTAAAATTGTGTGATCGATGCCAAAGGGATTGGAAATATCACATAGAATGAAATGCCCCTAAAAGGTATTATGGTGATACAAATTTTTGATGTTTGGGAATAGAGATTTATGGGACCTTTTCCGACCATCATTTGGAAACCTATACATACCGCTAGCGTGATTACGTTTCAAATGGGTGGAAGCAAAGGGTCATTCAAGGAATGATGCTAACATAAAGTAGGAGTTTCTGCAAAGAATATTTTGAAAGTGTGTTTGAACCCTGTGAACTTAATTATTGAAGTGATGGGGGAACCCATTTTGCAAACAAAACATTTGCAAACTCATGAGTGTGTATGGGATCAAGTATAATGAGTTTAGCCTATCATCCCCGCACCAATGGACAAGGTAAATTTCCAATGAGAGTATCAAAAGAATACTCTGAAAAGACCGTGGAGCTCGCCAGGAAGGATTGGTCTTCCAAAACCATGAATTTCTGGGCTTATTAGACGCATACAAGACCCTCTTATTGAATGTCCCCATACGCAGTTGTTTTCGCAAACCATGTCATCTACCTCGAATTAGAATACAAGGCAACGTACATTAAAAGTTAAACTGATTTCAAGGCCGCAAAGGAAGAAAGATTGCTCCAACCGTCTCGAATTGGAAGAACCGGTGAAAATGAAGCCTATGATAATGCTAGAATATACAAAGACAAGACAAAGCAGTTCGGCATGATCGTAAAATCCAGGGGAAAGAGTTCGTATCGGGGAACAGTGTCGCGCACTCTAGATCAAGTTGTTTCCAGAAAATTAAAATCCAATTGAGTGGGCCATACACAAGGTATCAAGTACTACATTTGGAGCAATAACATCAAGTCCTATGATGGGGAAGAATTCAATAATGGACAAAGGTTAAAGCATTAATATCTCAACAGGAAGAGGAAAAGCGAAGAACTCCAACTGGGTTCTCGAGGAAAAGAAGAAGAACCACAACAAAGAAGTCCAAACATGACTCAAACCGAAAGCAAATCTAATGGGAGGCAAACCCATGAGGATTTAAATCAAATTTAAATTTTGAATTATTTCTTTTCTTTTAGTTGCCGATAAATTAGGTCAGATTGTTTTAAGGATAGATTTAATTTTTAGAAATAGATTTTAGTTTAATCTAGAATTTTCTTGAATATTGCAAAGATTTTCTCGAACAAGTTAAAGACATGAATAGCAAGGCACCACAGGAGTAATTCCAGCAACTTGCAGAGGAGTCGCGACATGAGAAAAAAGGGGAGTAACTTTCCCATAACCCAACTCTGATATATTTGAATTAATTCGTTAAATCTCGCTTAAAATATGCCCTCGAAGAGATGTCTAAACGGGTTAGGAACAATAAGAGAATTCAAAGTTTTGAAATCATTAATAAAGGCTTGGTCACGCATGTTAGCAGTTACGCCGCGACAAAGTCAGTTGGTCTCACAAAACATCATGTCGTGGACCACTTTGAAAGAACAATTAGCGGAGTATGGAAGAAGGGAGATGCACGTCGCGACAAAGGAATTGCTTCAAAAAAAAAAGAAGGATTGTCGCCACATCAAACAAATCTTTTAGAACCCTGTATTGTCGCGACATATTAGGTAGGTCGCGAAATTAAAGTGCGACATGTGCCAACCACTCACTTCAAAAAAAAAAAAAAAAAAAAACCCTAAATTTAATGACCTAAAATAAAAAAGGGCGGAATTGAAGTCACGACAATTCTTAATTGAATCATTAACTAGCCCACAACATTGATTGAATTGCAACTGTTGGAAACTATTTCATTCACTCCAACCCACATAACCATTCGCTTTCGTCTTCCTCCCGAATCTCAACCTCCGAAACCCTAGACATTCCAAACCGTCTAAAAGCTTTTCTCGTCTACCGGCTGAAATTCCACCCCGGTTCCTAACCTAGACGAGATACCAGGGAACACTAACAATCGTAAGTAGTTAAGAAACTCGCCAAGGAGAACAATAGATGAGATCTGCCGAAGAGTGCAGGAGAGATGCTATCAAAACGCCAGAAGTTCCGACAACTTCTCAAGACAGAGCAGAAAGGGGAAAGGGAAAGAGGAGAGAAGAAGAAGAAGTAGAAGATTTCATATCCGATGAAGCTTATTCCCAGTGGAAGAAGTACTATGCTAACAAAGGTTTTGTTACAGAAAGGAGATTCAAAAACCCTGTGACTCCTTTTCTTAAGGAGACATAGAGCGCAGAGGATGGGAGAGTCTCGCGCACAACTGTAAAGGTGGTATACAAGATCAGGAGAGAGTTTTATTCCAATATGGTAGAAGGAAGGATGGAGCCGTTTATGTTGTGAGGAGTCCGGTCTCATACGGCCTCATTAACGAGGCCTACGGGATGACAATACACAAGCATAGCTCCAAATTCAAGAAAATTTTGGAAACCGAATTTTTAGAAAGATTGCCTAGAAGCTCAATCGATGAAGGCGCTAGGACCAAGGAGAAGGAAAGCCAAGAACTCATCAGGAAGCCTCACCGAGGAAGCGAAGGTATGGTTTTACTTCGCATGGTTCCAACAAAACATTTAGCGCACAAAGGGAGAGAACAAGAAGCCGATCGCTGTACGCCATACTCGCGGGTACAGATCACCATAGAGCATTATAGAGAACTCTATCATGAGGTATCATGAAGGGAACAAAGAGGTTCGTTTCTCATCCAAAGAACAATCACGCCTATGCTTCAAGGCTGGAGTGAAAGGAATTTGGGAGTCAGAAGAAGAAGTTCCCAGAGCTTCACCACCCTTCCGGCTGTGAGCGCAAGGGGCCAAGAACCGCAGGAAAAAGGGAGGCTGTAGAGAACGCAGGTGGCCTGGCCGAAGGACTCAGAAAGGAGACCTGTGAGGGCTAATCGATCAAGGAGCAGAGCACTCAGTGACATCACCTCGACCACAATGATTACATGCTCGCAGATAATGAGGGGCGGCGTGATGAAGACAACCAATAGACTTTTCCATCCCCTTGGCCGCCTCCCGCATGTCGTAAATTTCCAACACGGATAAAGCTCAAGAGGAGTTAATAAGAGGACAATTCACTGCAAATTTCACCTGATGCGTAAAAGAATAGAAGAAAGAGAGAAGGAGTGGAACTTAAAACAGGAATTCAGAGAAGGGATGTATGAAAAAGAATTGAAAAGAAGAGACCAACAGTGGGAAGAAGAGTTAAACAGAAAAGAAAGGGAGCATGAGGTGGAGATCCAAAGAAGAGAACAACAGTGGAAGGAAGAACCGAATAAAGAGAAAATGTATGGGAAAAAATGTCACAAAGAAGGAGAAGAGTTCAAGAAAGAAATGAAGCGAAAGAGATCAAGATCTTTACTCTAAACCTCAAATTGAGTCATGAAGCTGCACAAGGCGCTTGATCGAGATGCTCAACTCCTAGCATTGTTAGAGAAAAAGAGATAAAGAGCATGACACCAAATTCGGGGAGCAGATAAAAGGGGCTCAAATTACTATACAAATCTCTACGTAGGAGCCGGAAACAACCTAACGATGTGAGACAAAAGCAATGGGAGATCGAATCCTATAAAGTGTATGAATGGCTGAAAATTTAGATTTGATCAACAACAATCTTGCTACCTCGAAGTGATGACCGAATGGAAAACACAATGAATGGTTTGGGAAGAGGCAAGGTGATGAGTTTAACAAGAAGGTTGATCTCTCTAATGAGATTTTCTAATAGCTGAAGAACAAATGGAGAAGGAAACCAAGAAGAGAAAGCAAAGAAGAGAAATGAAAATCCCTCAATTTCAAATCCCATCTAGGCATCGGGACCTTAGATCCCCCAACATTTTTGCCCTCGACTATTTCAAAAGAAAAAATAAACCTTCCTCGCTCTAACCATTCTTACCATCCTTCCCATACTGTGTATTCAATAGTTGCAAAATGAATCAGAAATAAAATGAAAAAATTTAAATAGGAAGTGTTGTGTGCTATTTGCAATTGATTGTTCAATGTTATGTCATTTGTGATTGCATGATTAGGAAATCAAGGGTAGGAAATAGTTCAAGAATAAAAAATCAGCCGAGAGGACATTATCTTAATTGAATGAAGTAGTTAGAGTAGGAGTAAGCTGAAATGAGAAAAAATTAGTGCATAAGGACAAAATGCATCTAGTTTAATTGAAACACAAGGTAAAATCTACTTATATTCAAACCATAAGTCCGCATTAGAGGAAGTAATAATACGATGGAACAAACATATTCGAAGTTTGTGGTATGAACAAGAAGTCAAGGAACCCTGAATATCAATTAACTTAACTACTTCATAAATGAAAATGGGTCAAGATACTCCTTATAGTTAGTCACAACCGATAAATCCAGATTCTAGAATCTTGTTAGGATTATCGATTGAAGCGAAATCCTAGGTGATTCAACTGACAAGAGATGATGCAGCTACTCTCGATAGTCGGAAGCCATTCTAGCTATCCCCTGGCTCATATGCTGATGCATATACAGTAGTTCCAGAAATTGAGCTAACAAGCCTATTTTTTTCAAAATAGACCAATGGAAACCCCAACTCATCCTAAGACATCAATCTTCAAGAAAAGAACCTACGATTACCTGTGAACAAGATGAAGAAAGAAATGTAGTTTGGGAGAAGTATATTTTGGAGTGAACTCAAAAATACCTAGAAAAGAAAAGGCAAGGAGCAGAAAATGCAGCAGAAAAGAAGGCTTGGGATAAGTTTTATCTTGTGGCCTGAAATTTTCTCGAACAATTAAGTTCTTGTGTTTCAACACCTAGTACCCTAATGCCATCTGGTATGGGAGTTACTAACCAAAAAGTTCGGCTAAGAGTGTTAGAAAGCCTAAAAGTTAAAATGAAACATTGCACTATCCCTTAGTGGTAGCAAACTAAGGAAATTCCTCGTGTTGAAATTATAAGAGTAAAATAGGGGAATACAAGCTCAAAACGAAGAAATCAAAGAGATATCCCAAACATGAAGTTTAGGGAGTTTATTAGAGAAATTATAAGAAAGAAGGGTGAAAAGAAGAGAAAATGTTCAGGGGTGATCTAACCTAAAAAATTCCTTCCATCCTACTCCATTACCCAAGCCTCACAATATAAGCTCAAAAGACCTGATTGATCTGGAAGGCTGAATTCACCTACATTAGTGGAGATCAATATGAAAAACAAGCCTATGGAATTTGGAAGAAAGGAAACAATCAAAATTGTGAAGAACTTTAGGGAGTTAATGACTCAAGAATAAAAATGAGAAAGGAAAACAATTCATTATTCAACAGATTCAATGAGTATATTGTTTGTAAACAATTTCAACATGTTAGTTCGCATGTTACAAAGAGTAGAGCACCAACTCGAACCGGATTCTGAAGTTAGATGTACGTAAAATTTTACAACTTGCATTGCAATTAAATTGAATGAAACTGCATAACAAATCACAGAAAAATGTCCTTAATAATTATTTTGTTTGAGGACAAACAATTCTTTCTTTTTCTTTGCTTGAGGACAAGCAAAACTTTAAGTTTGGGGGAGTTTGATGAGCTTAAAAGTCATCTATTTTTAGTCCATTTTTCTGTTCGATTTTCATCTAGAAATGAATAATTAATATACATAAATATGAAGAAACTCACCTATTTGTCATTAATGTAGATGAAGAAAGTAGAAAAATACAAAGAATAAGTGGAGGAAAGGTGCAATGAACGGTAGAGCCAGAAATGAAAAGAATTTGCTGATTCATCGATGCGCCAGGGGTTTGCACAAATAAATTCTCGAGGTCGCTGACACCAAGAGAATTGAAGGAATTTGATGTAGGTCGCGACGTTAGGTACCGATCAAGAATTAAGGGTAATCAGAGTCGAGAGAGAACGACGCCGCGACAAAGATTCTCGAGGTTGCACAAATGATGTCGCGGATCAGATAAGAGGTCGCGACAAATTGTAAACACCTTAAGCTATGAGAGGTTTGACCGATAAAGCTACCGGAACTGCTGATGTCAAGCACGTGAGATTGATGTCGCTGGCATCATGATGTCACGACAAGAGGCAGTCGCATATCAAGAACCATCAAGAGAAGACCGCAATATGTCGATGTCGCGACATGAGATCAAGTCGCGACATCAGATCCGCCGCTTGAAGGGTGAAGTTTCATGAAGTGAGGTCACGATAATGTACCGTCGCGACATCTCGCAAGTTGAAAAACCGCAATTGATGGTCGATGTCTGGCTACGAGATCGGAAGTCGCGACATCGTGGCAAATCGCCGGAAGCCCGGGAATCCAGCCGATGTCGCGACATCGTGAACGATCGTATCAATGATTCAGAGCCTTAAAGAGATGTCGCGACAAGATATCGACGTCGCGACATCAGGAGAGAACAATTGAAACCTGCCAAGACGTGAGAAGATGTCACGACAAGATGGTGATGCCGTCGCACACCAAGAATTACTCAAATCAAGGCTAAGATAGAAGTTCAAGTCGCTGATTGATCGAGGTCGCGACATCGATGATGCCACGACAAGGAAACTGAAATCGCGACTTGAACAAAGGAATCGGGCCCGATACTTAAAAATCCAATGTGCCAGTTACATTGGGATTAGGGCCCAATTGAGGAACCCTATAAATACGCAGCTATCCAACTCAAGAAAGCAGCTTGGCGGCCACAGACGAGAGGTCTGGATAGCTGAAAGCTCATTTATTTTTTTCTTTTTTTTCTTTTCTTTTATTTTTCTTAATTTTTCATTTCCGTCGTTTTAGAGCAGATTATGCTCTCGTATTTTTATTTTTTCGTTGTATTTTCGACCACGTTATCGCTTGAAATGGGCGCAGTGCATACCATTTTATTGTCAAATTTCTACCGAAATGTTTGAAGTTCGACAAATTTCGGAATTCGATTGTTTCAGCTTTCACTCTGCATTATTCTATGATCGAGGAATGGGTCAGACGGTAATTTTAAGAATTGAGGAATCCGGCCTTCCATTAAGTGAACGTTATAGTCGAATTTATCTTTCCCCAGAGTCGCTTCCAGAGCTTGTTAATTTCAAGTGAATAAATTACTTCCGTTTTGGGTTTATTTTCTGGGGATCTCGAATATCGCTTCTTATAATCTGCTTAAGATTTAAGGTCATTGCTCCTCGATTTCAAGGAGGTCCTTCGAGGACACACAGGGAAGACATTCCTTAGAGTAATGTACATTTCTTTCAAGGTATATTAACCCGCTGCTAGGATCTGAGCTTGTAAGTTCACTTAGATAAATCCTCTTCACTCTGAAATCCTAAGAACGAGTTAAATGAGTTATCTATTTAAACAAGCAAAGAGTTCACCAATCTCGGATAGTGAGGCCAATCCCGTGTTAGCCGAGATCTAATCAAGGAAAGTTATTGATCTATTCTAATTTCCCGAGGAGGAGCAACTGAAGTTGTGTATATCCTGCTTGACCGATAACTTGGGAGCTAAGGTTTACAAATTCATAAATGGGTATGAAGTATTGCAAAAGAAAAAATACCTGTATTATGAAGTCCTTTTTAAAAGTAGTTATCTAATTCCTCAGACTGAGAGAATCGTGTCATAAATTAGATAATGAAATGTGGAGCGTGGAGAGATCCAACACCGCACTACAACGCCGACAGATTTTGAAATTTGAGATAATCAAGAAATCTTATCACTATCTACAAAAGAATCGATAGCTCACTATAACTCGTTTCACCAATGTGTCTTCGATGATAACTATTCTAAGATTCGGCTTCTTTAACTAGAAATTCATTATTCTTTTATTCTTTTCTTTTTTTTCTTCCGCCTTGTCAAGTTAGTTCATTATTTTCCTTTTGTCGCTTAATTTTCCAAGATCTTAATGCCGGATCCTACTATCATTTTTGTGGTTCAAATAGTATGGAAATTTGAAAAGTAGTCGTGGTAGTTGGATTTAAAAATTTTAAGATCATGATCATGATCTGACTTAAATCCATTTTATTACTTGTCGACTGCACTCGCGTAATATCATACCAAAACCAACTTTGAAAAAATGATTTACTCTAAGAGATTGGTGGTTTATATAGTATAATATCAACAAGTTTAATGGCGCCGTTGCCGGGGATTAGTTAATAGTCCTTTGGTAATGGTGTCATAATTTTGTATATATGTTTGGTCTTAACAGGGGTTTTATGGCGCTGCTGTTTCGGATTAGACAATAGTCCTTTGGTGATAACGTCATAACCTTGCATGCACAACTAATGCATAAATGTGCAACATGTTTTGGTCACCTAACAATAGGTATATGATATTTTGATTTTGTTATAAGATGTGGGTCATACCCACAGGTACAAGTTCGGCTTTTAAAAAAAAAAAGAAAAAATCAGGTAAAGAGTCCCAGTATCTGGTCTCGCACCCCGAACTCGGTTCGGACCCACCAATAGGGTCGGGCCTAGAATCGGGGTGTGACAAGTTAGTATCAATCCAGCTTCGAAAGATTAAGACAGGAGATTTAGTTCTGATGGAGCCTTGTCAGCTCAAGCGAGTCACGCCTACTCTTCGTAAAGACATGAAAAGAAGTGGATCCGACATGTAACATGCACACATGTTAGAATATAAATTTCGAGGACTAAATTTTATAAGGGAGAATTGTAACATTCCCAAAATATAAATTCCAGTATTTTCGACATGTTTAGGGTATTTTGTAAGCATAATTTGAATGTTTCGTGAGTTAAATGCGAAACATGGAGACGAGGGACCCGAAAATTTACAAGATTTAAGGATAAAAATGTAATTTATCCAAAGAGGGACTTAAAAGTCATAAGTTAACAAGATTTGAGGCCAAAATGAAATAAAGGAAACTTGAAATACAAATGGTAAAGAGTTGGAGGACCAAAAAGCAAATAAAGAAAATTTACCCAAAAATTGGTTTTTAAGGGCCAAACAAGGCCTAAGAGATATTTTGATAAAAAGACCAAAAATTGGTCTCATTTTGAAGGGGGAACAAACCATGAAGGGGAAAAGAGAGAAGAAGAGAAGAGGAAGAGGAAGAAGTTAAGAAGAGGTGCCATGAGGAACAAGCCAAGGTATGGAAACTAACCTCGATTATGGATTCTATGATATTTGGTACGGATCTTTGCTCAGATGGTTATCTTGCCTCAAACCTAGGGTTTGTTAGGATTTCATCATAACCAAAGATGTATTGAAATTAAGGTTGGTAAAACTCTAAAAGGCACAAGATGATTATAGAATCCTCCTTTTATGTTGGATTCATGGTTAAATGGAAAGAAATTGAGTTAGGGTTTAGAACAAACCCTATCAAATCTTGTTGCTTGGTTTGTGTGTGGGTTAAGACCCATATTAGAATGGTTTTGGGAGAAATTCATGGAAAAGTTTGGAAGAAAGATAAGTAATGAAAGATAATTTGAGAAGAAAATAGATTATAAGATGAATTTGAAATGGTTTTGATGTGTGTAGGAAGTATAGAAGTGATCTATGGATGAAAGTGCATGAAAAATGGGAGAAAATACACATTCTGGCAATTTTGCGGATATGTACCGTACACCTTTGAACATTTACCGTGCCATGTTAAGTTCTAGTCATTTTAGCCAACATGTACCAAGATACGCCAAGGGTGTACCGGCATACGTGATGCTCGCTTCCTATTTCAACCGCTTTATTTAACATAACTCAAGCTATTTCTATCCGATTTGAGTGATTCAAGTGGCCAATTAAATTAGAATTCAAGGAAAACCAAACATATATAAGTAGCTGCCTTATAATTCTGACTCTAAGTGACCCAAAAATTCACTCAAAGTGGGGCCATGTGCAAGCCACCCCGCATCGCTTGATCATAGAGTAAGACAAGAGCTTCGACGTGAACTCGAGTTTCTGTCTGATTAGTGATCTTAGTTGGAGAAGAACTCTTGGAACCTTAGCTTTAAAATAGTACAAAGAGATAGTGTAAATAGGAAGTTAAGATCCCGTAAAATGAGTACACAAACTGCATTTAGTGTAATCTCCAGAACCGACTAGTTTGGAAATGAAAATGTCATAACTTTTGTTCGGATGATCCAATTGGAATGATTCACTTCTAAGAAAAAGTAGACATTTTCGAGGGACAAGAATACATGAATGATGTGAATATCATATCTCTGCATAAGTATATGAAACATGAAAATGAACTGAAAATGAACATGAACATGAATATGGAAGGTAATATGTCCTGAACACAGAATGTGATAAAGATAGGTTATAAGTTCTGAAAGATATATGATCATATGCCTACCTAGGACCAAAGAATGAATGAGTGGCCGTCCTGATTAGTGCGACAAGATCTCTCGATCGCGGTTTCTCGCACATTAGTACTTCAGACTCTTTATCGCTGGGCGAACGCACCGATCGCGGCTCGACGTAAATATTACTTCAAGATCGATTAGCGCGACGGCACCTCCGATCGTGCTCGCACACATTAGTACTCGGGATACCTTCTGGATTAGTGCGACGCACTTTCCGATTCGTACCGGGCACATTCGCACTTCTCGGCAATCCCTCTGATTAGTGCAACGCCACTCCGACCGTGTTTCCGCACATTAGTACTGGTACTTTGATTAGCGCACCTGACTTCTCGACGTTTCTCGCACATTAGTATTTCTATTTCCTCTCGACAGCGACAAGACTCCTCGATCGTGCTTCCGCATTAATACTAGTACTTTGGTACTTTATTAGTGTGACGGCACTCTCTGGCCGCTGCTTCGCACTCGCTTGTGCCACGGCACTCGGCATCGCATCGTAATTCCTTTCTGCAATTTATCATGGCCGTGGTCCTACTCATTCTGTAATATTGGTCTAGGCAATCCAACAATTATATGATAAGACTCTGAATAATGAATAAGAATAAAGATCTGAATGTACCTCTGTATCTGTTCTGTAGTACCCACGGGTAATCTCGTATCAGTTAAATAAGTATAAGTTTTGTAATATAAGTATAAGTCCAGTAGTACCTACGGTACTTCCGTATAATGAATCTGTGTAGTACCTACGGGTACTTTTGTATACGAATAAGCTCTGAAACTCATACGGGAGGTCCGAATAAGTATAAGCCTGTTATAAGCATAGGGAATTGTATAAGTCTAAAGATGACTCTCGAGCAAGGAACCGACAACTCGCTTTTGTTTTGGGATATGTTCGAACTGTGAAACCCGATATATGTATTCATGTGATTCAGATCACGGGCGACTACCGTCCGTATCAGAGCAGTTTGATTCGACCTTGTGGCTGTGATAAGGATTCTCGACCGTTTCACTTATTCGTACCTAATTTGGTACTTTGTACAAGAATAAGATCCAAATACAAGAATCAATTTAACACAAGTATAAGATCCAGAAACAAGAATAAGCTTTCTTATAATAAGTATAATATCCGTAAGACAAGTATATATGTCTGTAGTACAAGTATAAGATACTAAGCACAAGTATAAGTTCTATAGTACCTACAGGTACCTTTACTGTAACTCCTAAGAGAGATCTGGATAAGTATTAGTCCGACAGAAGTTCAAGTAGATGTCCTTTGGGAGATCTTAATACGTATACGTCTGATACAAGTACAAGTATGTGTCTTTTGAGAGAGTTGAACAAGTAGTACTTACGGGTACTTCCGTATAAGAATAAGTTCCGTAATATCTCTGTAGTACTTACGGGTACCTCCAAACAAGTGTAATCTCCGTAGTATAAGTATAAGCCCTATGGTATAAGTATAAGCTTCGTAGTACCTAAGGGTACCTCTCAGATAAGTATAAGTTCGTTAACTCCTACTGAGATCCGAGATAGATATAAGTACCAGTACGTGTATAAATATCTCTGTATAAGCATAAGTTTTGTCAACTCCTACGGGAGATCTGAGATAGATATAAGTACTAGCACGTGTATAAGTACCTCTGTATAAGCATAAGTTCTGTCAACTTCTATGAGAGATTTGAGATAGATATAAGTACCAGTACGTGTATAAGTATCTCTATATAAGCATAAGCTCGGTAACTCCTACGGGAGATTTGAACCAGTATATGATAGATAGAAGTATGAGTACGTGATAAGTACCTCCGTCTAAGTATATGTATAAGTTCAGTACCGTATATAAGGAATCTGAATAAGTATAAGTATGTGTCCTACGGGAGATAAGTATAAGTAGAAGATCTGAATGCTATGAGTATAAGATCCAATTAAGAATAAGTCTGCTATAAGTGTAAGACTAAAGTAAGTATAAGTTTGTTATAAGGATAAGTATGTATGCAAAAAGTGTTATATGATAACAAGTATATGTATTAGTCTGTTATATGAATCTTAAGATTCGGGAGATCATATTATTTTATGTGATTTCAGGATTCAAGATAAACGCATGTGTATCTCTATAAGTTATAAGATATGTTTCCTTACTAAGTGTAAAGTTTAGCACGGTTTTTAACCGTAGGTACAGGGAGAAGACGCCAAAACATTCAGATACAACCGCCAACACACTTGTAAGGGTTCACTACACGAAGCTTCGTGGCTCGATGGTAAATGTAAAAGTACGCTTTGTATTTGTAAATGGGACTTATAAATGTGTATAGATTTTTGATGGACACCACCGTGGTAGTTCTTTTCGATAGGGTATATGATATTTCGATTTTTGTTATAAGATACTATACCACAAAGTACAAGTTCTGCTTTTAAAAAAAAAAAAATCGTAAAGAGTCCCGGTCTCGCACTCGACCTTGCCGACCCGCCTATCGTGGTTCCGCCGAGAATCGGGGTGTTACAAGTTAGTATCAGAGCCTAGGTTTAGGCGTTTCTGGAAGAGTCTTCGATTAAGGATGTACCTACATAGTAAAGTGTTGGCCTAATGCCGATGTCCTTGTCCCATATCTAATTCAGAATGAATAAGCATCAATCCAAATTTTTGAAATATTAAGACAGGAGATTTAGTTCGATGGAGCCTTTGTTGGCTCATGAGAGTCACGCTCCAAACAGAAAAGACATGAAAAAGAAGGGATCTGATATAGAAATATGCACATGTGTTAGAATATAAATTCTCGAGGACCTAAATTTTATAAGGGAGAATTGTAACACCCCAAAATATACCCTAGCGCTGACATAAGCTAGGTATTGTAAGCATAATTTGAATGTTTCGTGAGTTAAATGCGAAACATGGAGACAAGGGACCCATAAATTTATAAGATTTAAGGATAAACATGTAATTTATCCAAAGAGGGACTTAAAAGTCATAAGTTAACAAGATTTGAGGCAAATGAACAAAGGAAACTCAAATACAATAGTAAAGAGTTGAGGACCAAAAAGCAAATAAAGAAAATTTACCCAAAAATGGGTTTTTAAGGGCCAAACAAGGCCTAAGAGATATTTTGATAAAAAGACCAAAAATTGGTCTCATTTTGAAGGGGGAACAAACCATGAAGGGGAAAGAGAGAAGCAAGGAGAAGAGAAAGAGGGAAAGAAGGAATAAAGAGGAAGAAGGAGGAATCAAGCCAAGGTATGGAAACTAACCTTGATTATGGATTCTATGATATTTGGTATGGATCTTTGGTTTTGTATGGTTAATATCTTGCCTCAAACCTAGGGTTTGTTAGGATTTCATCATAACCAAAGATGTATTGAAATTAAGGTTGGTAAAAATCTAAAAGGCATAAGATGATTATAGAATCCTCCTTTTAGGTTGGATTCGTGGTTAAATGGAAAGAAATTGAGTTAGGGTTTAGAACAAACCCTAACAATCTTGGTGTTTGTTTAAAGGTTAAGACCATATTAGAATGGTTTTGGGAGAAATTCATGGATAAGTTTGGAAGAAAGATAAGTAATGAAAGATAATTTGAGAAGAAAAGAGATTATAAGATGAATTTGAAATGGTTTTGATGCAAGGTAGGAAGCAGGAGGATCTATGGATGAAAGTGCATGAAAATGGGGAGAAAATACATTCTCTGGGCAATTTTCGGTGACATGTACTTGTACACCTTGAACATTTACCGGTACACGCGGTTCTAGTCATTTATTAACATGTACCTATTACGTCAAGGGTACCGGCACAGGATGCCTCGTTTCCTATTTCAACCAGTTTTTGTATTTTAGCCATAACTTGCTCAATTCTTATCCGATTTGAGTGATTCAAGTGGCTAATTAAATTAGACTTCAAGGAGAACCAAACATATATAAATAGCTACCTTATAATTCTGACTCTAATTGACCCAAAAATTCACTCAAAGTGGGTCCATGTGCAAGCCAATTCCTGCATCAGTTTGATCATAGAGTAGTCCGGGTTGTTTCGGACGTAACATGAGTTTCGGTGCTCCGATTTGGGTTATTCCAGTTGGAGAAGAACCCTTGGAACCTTAGCTTTAAAATAGTACAAAGGGATAGTGTCAAATATGAAGTTAAGATCCCAGAAAAATGAGTAATACAAACTGTCCCTAGTGTAATCGGTAAACCGACTAGTTTGGCATGAAAATGCCATAACTTTCGTTCGGATGATTCAATTGGAATGATTCCAATTTCGAAGAAAAGTAGACGCATCGAGGGACAAGAATACATGAACGATGTATGAATACATCAGTATTCCTGTATAAGTATATGAAACATGAAAATGAACATAAAATGAACATGAATATGAATATGGAAGGAAATATGTCATGAACACAGAATGTGGTAAAGAAAGATTATAAGTTTTGAAAGATATATGATCATATGCCTACCTAGGACCAAAGAATGAATGAGGAGCGGATCGCCTCACTAGTGCGACGCACTCCCGATCATGCTTCGCACATTAGTACTCAGATTTCTCTTATAAGTGCGACGGCATCCCCGACCGTGTTTCTAAGACATTAGTACTTTTGTATTTCTCCGAATAGTGCGACGGCACTCTCCGATCGCGGCTTCGCACATTAGTATTTCGGTACTCGATTAGTGCGCCGGCACATTAGTACTGGCATCTCGATTAGCGCGACAAAGACTCTCCGATCGCGGTCGCACATTAGTACTTATACTCTCTCGATTGTGCACGACATTCTCTCGCTCGCTGCTTCGCACTCTCGCTTGTAGCTAAGTCACCCTGCAGATCATCACCTTTCTGGTACTTATTGTGTCAGGGTCTCACACATTTTTTATTATTGGTCTAGGTAATCCAACAATTATATGATAAGACTCTGAATAATGAATAAGAATAAAGATCTGAATGTACTTTATCCGGTTTCAGAGTACCTACTGTACTGTGACAAGAAAATAAGTATAAGTTCTGTAGAATATAAGTATAAGCCCATGGCATTCCAGATATTAATTGTATACCACTAAATTTCTTGCATAACACAAACAAAACTCCATTAAGATTTCTACATATGTTTCATATATAATAGAATTGTATAAGTCTGAAGATGGATATTGATATAGAACCACAACTCGCTACAGCTGGGATATGTTCAACTAAAACTGATATATGTATTTCCTATGTGGATCAGACTCACTAAGCACTAAATGTCCGTATGTATAAGTCGATCTCTAATTGTATGGATATGGATTTGACCTGTTCCTGAACATCATACCCACAGTATCTTCGCATAAAGAAGCAAGATCCTCAACACAAGAATCTCACTGTAATACATGATGTAAGATCTGTAAACAAGAACAAGCCTATAATACAAGTACACATCCAAGATAAGTATATGTTCTGGGTAGGGTACAAGTAGAGAAGATACTGGGCACAAGTCTAAGTTTCAGAGAATTTACGGTACCTCATCAGAACTCCTAAGAGATCTGGATAAGCATTAGTCCTGACGGTTCGCGCAGATGTCCTTTCGGGAGATCTTGACTACAGATACGCCTGATATGGGTACAAGTATGTGTCTTTGAGATAGTTGAACAAGTAGTACTTACTTTTACCTCGTGAGGAAGAATAGTCTGGTATCATCTCTCGTAGTACTTACTGCACCTCCAAACGCGTAATCTCCGTAGTATAAGTATAAGCCCTATGGTATAAGTATAAGCTTCATAGTACCTAAGGGTACCTCTCAGATAAGTATAAGTTCGGGCACTCCAGCTAGAGATCCGAGATAGATATAAGTACCAAGACGTGCATAAGTGCACTTTCTCGTATAAGTATGTTTTGTCAACTCCACGGAGATCTCGAGATAGACAGGCACTAGTACGGTAAGGTGCATCAGAGGCATAAGTTCCAATAACTTCTAAGGGGAGATTTGAGATAGATATAAGTACCAGTACGTGTATAAGTATTCTATATAGCACAGTCTTGAATTTGCCGAGATTTGGAACCGCATATGATAGACAGAAGTATGAGTACGGATAAGTAATTCCGTTTAAGTATATGTATAAGTTCAAGACTGTGATATAAGGGAATCTGAATATAAGTATGTGTCCTACTTAAAGATAAGTATAAGTAGAAGATCCAATGCTAGAGTATAAGATCCAATTTAGAATAAGTCTGCGATGGGCGTATGACCCAAGTTTAAGTTTGTTATGCGATGGGCGATGGGATGCAAATCGTTATATGATAAACAAGTATGGCGTATTATCAGCAGGCGGAATCTTTAAGATTCACGATGATGCATTTATGACGAGATCTCAAGATAAATGCATGTGCATTCTGATAAGTTATAAGATATGTTTCACTACGTGAAGCTGCAGTAGCGGGCTTTGAAAATCGTAGGTGCCGTGAGGGACGCTGTGAATGATCCTGATGTTGTGCAGATGCCAACGACACTTGTAAAGGTCACGCATCGGTCGGTGGTCACGAACAGCACTGGGGCTAGGTCGTAATGACTCATAAAGGTGGAGATTTTCATGGACAACGGGTAGTTCTTTGATAGGTATATGATATTTTGATTTTGTTATAAGATGGGTCATACCACGTGCAATAAGTTCGGCTTTAAAAAAAATTAGGCAAAATGTCCTAGTATTCAAGTTCCACTTCGGTTCCCGCTCCAGACCTTCCATAGGCAGCGGCCTGAACGTGTGATGCTATAGTATCAGAGCCAGGTTTAGCTGGAAGAGTTCACGTTAAGGATGTACCAGTAGTAAAGTGTCAAGCCTAATGCATAACCTGTCTCAGATATCGACTGAATGAAGGCATCAACCAAGTTTTTGAAAGATTCAAGATAAGAGGATTAGCTTATGGAGGCTTATTGCCTAAGGTATCGCTGTCCTTCCAGCCTTCAGTGACATGAGCAAGGGATCTGATATAGAAGACAGCTACTAGAATATAAATTTCGAGGATCTAAATTTTTATAGTGGGGAACCGTAAGACTCCTAAAGAAAATTTCAGCTTTCGACATGTTTAGGGTATTTTGTAAGCATAATTTGAATGTTTCGTGAGTTAAATGCGAAACAAGGAAACGAGGGACCCGGAAATTTACAAGATTTAAGGATAAAATTGTAATTTGTCCAAAGAGGGACTTAAAAGTCATAAGTTAACAAGTAAGATTTGAGGCCAAATGAAATGACAAAGGGAAACTGAAATATAAATACTGGCGATATTGGAGAATTCAAAGTAAATAAAGAAAATTTACCCAAAAATGGGTTTTTGAGGGCCAAACAAGGCCTAAGAGATATTTTGATAAAAAGACCAAAATTGGTCTCATTTTGAAGGGGGAACAAACCGTGAAGGGGAAAAGAGAGAAGAAGAGAAGAGGAAGAGGAATAAGAAGAAGAGGAAGAAGGAGGAATCAAGCCAAGGTATGGAAACTAACCTTGATTATGGATTCTATGAGATTTGGTATGGATCTTGGCTTTATGGCGATATCTTCGCTAAACCTAGGGTTTGTTAAGATTTCATCATAACCAAAGATGTATTGAAATTAAGGTAGGTAAAACTCTAAAAGGCACAAGATGATTATAGAATCATTCTTTGAGGTTGGATTCATGGTTAAATGGAAAGAAATTGAGTTAGGGTTTAGAACAAACCCTAACAAATCTTGGTGCTTGGTTTGTGTGTGGGTTAAGACCCATATTAGAATGGTTTTGGGAGAAATTCATGGAAAATTTTGGAAGAAAAATAAGTAATGAAAGTTAATTTGAGAAGAAAAGAGACAGGTGAAGACAATTGAAATGGCTTTGATGTGTAGGAAGTATAGGAGGATCTAGGATGAGTGCATGAAAATGGGAGAAAATACACATTCAAGTAATTTTCGATGACATGTACTAGAGACTTTGAACATGTACCGTACATGTTAAGTTATAGTCATTTAATAATATGTACCAGACATGTCAAGGTTGTACCCAGACAGTGATGCTCTTTTTTCTCGTTTCAACCGCTGATTTTAGCCACAACTCGCCATTTCTCTTATCCGATTTGAGTGGATTCAAGTGGCTAATTAAAATAGGACTTCAAGGAAAACCAAACATATATAAATAGATACCATTTGACTTTGCGAACAAAATCACTTCTCAAGTGGAACTATAAGCCAATTCCCTTATCATTGATCATAGAGTATTCTGTTGTTTCGACGTAATCAGTTTCGGTGCTCCAATCTGTAAGATTTCAGCTGAGAAGAACCCTGGAACCTAGCTTTAAAAGAGCATAAAAGAGATGGTGTCAAATATGAAGTTAAGATCTCAGAAAATGGAGGGTCACAAACTGTCCCTTTTAGTGTATCTAAACTGACTAGTTTGGCATGAAAATGCCATAACTTTCGTCGATGATTCAATTGGAATGATTCCAATTTCAAGGCAGTAAGTGGCACATCAGGGACAGGAATACATGAACTATGAATACACTGCAGATTCTGCATGTTATACGTAAAAGAAGCAAATGAACTTAAAATGAAGATGAACATGAATATGGAACGTAATATTTCATGAACACAGAATGTGATAAAGATAGGTTATAATTTCTGAAAGATATAGTGACTGGTACATCACTTGTGACTTGTGTGAACAAATTGAGTGGATGCCCCGATTTAGCGATCGCACTCGATCTTGCCGCACAGTACTTTATTCTCCGACGAAAAGACACCCCGATTGTGGTCGCACAATAGCATTTACATCCGACAGCGCGACGGCACTTCATCGTTCGCATAATATACATCGTACTCATTAGCGACAGTGACTCTCCGATCGCGCCGCACACAGTACTTTGGTACCGATTAGCGCGACGCACTGATCGCGTTTCATATTAGTACTCTAAGATCTCGACAGCGACGCACTGATCGCGTTTCGCAAGATTTATAGTGTTTCGTAATTTCATTAATGCGACGGCACCTTCCGTCGCGTTTCAAAGACTGGCTTAGTTATGCACTTCGGATCGATCACTTCCTTCGCATTGGATTAGGTTTCAGAACCTGGTCATTCTGTAGATTATCGTCTAGCAAATCCAACAATTATATGATAAGACTAATAACGACAAGAATAAAGATCCGAATGCACTCAGATTCGTTTCGTAGTACCCACGGGTACTCTCGTATTAATTAAATAAGTATAAGTTTTGTAATATAAGTATAAGTCCAGTAGTACCTACAGGTACTTCCGTATAATGAATCGGTAGTACTTACGTACTTTGTATGGCGAAGAGTTTCAAACCCACATGGGAGATCCGAATAAGTATAAGCCTGTTATAAGCGTAGGGAATTTTATAAGTCTAAAGATGACTCTGATATGAACCGACAACTCTGTTTGTTTTGGGATATGTTCTAAATCTGTAAAAACTTGATATATGTATTTGATGATCTCAATAGATTTTACGGTTGACTAATGTCCGTGATTCGTATAAGTTTGATTCGGATTCAGATGTGATATGACTGATCTGCTTCTGAATTATCGTACTACGGGTACCTTCGTAGGCCAAGAATAAGATCTCGAATACAAGAATCACACTCAGAATACAAGTATAAGATCCAGAAACAAGAATAAAGCCTCTGAATATCATAAGAAAGAAGATCCGTAAGACAAGTATATGCCCAGAGTACAAGTATAAGACAGCAAGCATAAGTATAAGTTCAGTACCTACGAGCAATCTTTGCATCAGAACTCCTAAGAGAGACGGATAAGCATATTAGTCCTATTTAGGTTCATAGATGTTGATTCGTACACAAGAGGGTGACGCGAATCAACAAAATTTATATTCCTAAGTTTTCCACGCTGAGCTTGGCTGCACCAGATGTGTCTGGTAACGAACACAGGACGGTTTTCTTCATTAAAATTACTGGTGGAAACTAAACCAGAATTTAAATTCCGATTTTCGTCTGATAAAAACAAGGGAGTGGTTGGTTGCAACCGAATGAAATAAAATAAAATGTAAAATAGAACTCCTTGGAATTGTTAGCTACTGGGTTGGGTTCCTGTGGATAACCAGGTTCCTGTGGATCTTTTCACGTCGGGAGGATGACATAGTCATCTCCCGAACCGGACTTTCATTAACTTGAAAACCAACCCTAATAATTTTCCTTTTGATAGAAAGCATTTATTTAACATTTGTGGTTCCTTCAAAGGAAAACATGTCTCAAAAACCTACCCTTCAATAACTAATAAGAGACAACTAATTAGGCATCGCTGAATCTAGTGAAAGTATCCATCAACCTAAAAAGCTCGGGCCAAATACACATTAGAAAGCATGCTTAAGAGATTTTAACCCAAAAGCTGGAAATCCAACCCACCTACCTCCAAGTGGTAGAAGAGCAACTAATGGATATCGCGTATCTAATGCTGCGAACACACTGAACCTAAAAGCTTGCCGCATACGCGAAGAAAGTGCACTGTTTTAAACCTAGGGTCGGCAAATTGGAACCAAAATGGAAAATCACAGGGAACCAAGAGGTTACCTTAAGATCGTTGTCTCAAAGAGGCCTTCCTCTTCAAGAGGAAGAGGTTTTAGTTTACCATCCTCCAAGTTGTCATCCTGGAGGGTGTTTGGTAACCACAGGGAGAGAAAAATGTGAGAGAAAAAACAAAAATGGAGAACTGAACCCTAACTTTACAGACAGAAAATCGCCCTTCAATGTTGTATCAAAATGGCTTATGTAGCCTACAAAAACTAAGTGAAATACCAAGGCCAATCCAAACATAAGTGACGTATACAGGGTGAAAGAGAAAAACCAAAAACTATAACAAAAAGAACAAAAGCGTTGAGATGCAGAGAACAGGTGGGGCCAGAAGTGAAATAGTTATAGCTTTTGAGGGTAGAATGAATGTGACCAGAATGCTTTTCCCATGGTGTTTTTCTTCACATTTTTCTCTTCTTCCTTCTGACTTTTGATCTGCAATGCTGAGTTTCACTGTTCTGTGTCTAGATCGACTCAACAATTTCGGGCATAATTAGCTCGCAAACCGCAAAATTTGCCACAAAATATCAACAAAACAGTAGGACTTACAGTAATTGGTTAATTAGGCATGGACAAATAAAGTAATTTCCAAACTTGAGGGCAATAGGCCCAAATAGCACTTTTTGGGCACTAATCACACCCTCAACCTACACATTGCTGTAGTCTCAGCAAATGTAAGAAAGAAAGAAAGAGCATACAAAATGATAACAAAATTATGTTACAAAAAGGTTGCAGTTCAAAAAGGTTGTGAATGAGTAATGCCTAACCCTAAGTAAGAATAATCACGTCGTGTCCAATAACTATCATGAGAGAATGAATGCCATACAAAATTGAGTATCAAAAGAGCCTCCTTCTTGGTGAATCAACCAGAAACTTCCACCAAAATCTAAGTGTTTTGTTTGATCAGCCCCAACAATAAACTGTCAAACTGCACTTTCCCCCCAACCTAGCTACTACCACGACCTAGCATAATTAACTCTAAATAGATCTAGGACCCACCCCAGATTCCACAATTTTTTTTGGTGCGAGGTGCAATGCCGAGGAACTTAGACTTCACCAGTTCATGTGTGAACTTGATCAAATGATGACTCCCAACCAATTAAGAAAGGGCCCAAGTTTGCAAGGATCTTCTCTGATCAAGAACCTACAGGTTTCACCCCTGACTTTGAATGATTTCGAGATTCCAAACATCTACAACTTGCTAAACTCCACCCATCTACCCATGTAATGAACACTAAGTCCTGGTGGACTCCCAACCGCTGAAGTGAGGGCACTTTCGCTTAGCGGTTACCATATACCCCCGGACTGCTCGGTTTCACAAAAGCTGGCAATTTTTATTCTTCTTTCTTTCTTTTTCTTTTTATATTTCTTTTTCTTTTTTTTTCTTTTTCTTTCCTTCAATGTGGTCCTTAACCTATTAAAGCAAGCTGAAACTAGAGTATATGCAAAAGTAAAGGAGGTTGCACAAGCTACCACTATTGAATCTAATAAATGGGGAAGAATGGAGAAAAGGTCAAATCAAAAAAGAATTTGAACGAATTTATTCACTCTCCAACTAAGCATGGAAAACCAGAACTAAATACTGGCTAGAATTGAATAAAGCTTCAATTTTTCAAACCAATATAAAGTAAACCACAAAAAATTTTGTTGCAAAAATCTAAATTTCACTGAAAAGTGTTATAAAGTATAACAGTTTTTATAGAAAGGGAATCTGAAAACTAATTTAATGACTTCACGTAAGGACAGCAAAGAAGCAAGAAAAAGATAAGCCAAAACTACTTTCTCAGAGACTTTCAACCCAAACATCTCGTTGTTCGAAATGGGGTTCGATTGAAAATTAAAGAAGGAAGTGTTACCCTTGATGGGAGATGTGATCATTGCTGGATAGGAGACTTCATGTTTTCATCGTCACCTCATTCACTCCGTCAGCTTCAAATAAACAAGTTGGGGTGGGAAGAAAATAGAGAAAAGGCTACCGGGTTGAATTGGCTTGAAACAGCACTTTCATAAAAGTGTCAAAATGTTCTTCTGGTCATACGGATTTTTATACTCTCTAAGCTTTCCAATCCGCATTTCAAGAACGCCTAAAACGGAAAGCCGAGGAAAAAAGTTATGAAATAAACAAAATCGGCGGCCAAAACTGACATAGCTTAAAAAATTTTCATTACTAGCGAATTTTTCGGCTGTTTGAAGGAAATTTTCACAATTTAGCGAAAATTACATTTCGCCATGTTACAAAATTTCTGCCATGTCTAATAGCTAAAATTTTTGATTTTTTTTTTTAATTTTCAACAAAAATAATTAATAATTAAAATTAAAATTTAAAAAAATTTTGCAATTTTTTTATATTAAAAAACGTTTTTTTTCAATTTTTTTATTATAGAAAGATATATATAGAGAAGATATTAAATCATTTTTTTATATAAAAAAAGAAAAATAAAAAAATAAAATAAATAAGAGTATATTTTTTAGAAATAAAAATAATATATAAAGAAAACAAACGTTTTATACATATAAAATAATAAAATAAAATAAAAACAAAAGCAAAATAAATAAAATAAAAACAAAATGGTATTTATATAATTAATTTAGGACTAAGATGATTTCACGAATTTTACGAATAAATAACCACTGTTTCAATAAATGGCCGCTACGTTCACGTAGATTTTCTATGAAAGCATTAATTTCATAGTTTGTTGAATTGTTAAATTCATGATTTCAGAATCATAAATTTCTGCTATCATTGCGAAAATTTCGCTTTCTTCTCACGCTACTAATTTTCAACTGAAGCTCAAAATTTGCACAAAAACTAAAATAGTGTAAGAAAAATTACAAATCTTGTAAAAGAGTAAAATGGACCAAAATATAAATTAACTAAAAATTAGAGATACCTAAAAGAAAATTAAAGAAATCAAAATAAAATACGAGTAAATAAAATAAAACAAAATAAATTAAAACAAAAGTGGGGAGCTTTAGAAAATGCCGGGAGAGTTCAAAGCCCAACTAACCTGACTAACCAACTATTATGCCACGTCAGATAGTACCATTAATTGGTTATGTAGTGGCAAATTTCTGTATAATGGCCACTAATTCCCTTTTAAACTTTTAGTACGGGCGCGATGGGGTGGTTGCGGGTGCCAGAGGTTGGTCAGGGTGCGTGAAGGCGCATTATGCACTCGCGTGGCATATACACTTGGTCAAAGGGAGGGGCTATCGGTAACGGGTTGCGGTCGGGCGCGCGCGGGGTTCAATTCATGGGAAATGGTTTCAAACAAGCTGGTTCATCCATCCATTCTTTTTCGGGTAATCGCCTCCCTGGGGCCAACAATGGGAGGTGTAGTTTTTCTCCTACGTGCAGCAAAGATCACCAACTGAGATTCAAAATTTCGTACCAGCCTTCGCGGGTCATCAGAGACACGCCTTTCAATATGGTGCCACTTTGACACTCCTCCTGCGGACATTGCCGCAGATCACCTGTGTCATCAATGGAATCTTGCGTGTTGTCCCATTCATGCTCAAAAATCATTGTTCAGCCCATCTAACCTTGGTCCAGGGAATTCTCCTCGCACGGGATTTTTCGACCAATCAAGCATTGAATCTCTTTGTTCTACCACAAAGATCACCCACCGCCAGAAGGTCTGTAATTGTTTACCAATCGGGGGAGATCAATGTGGTGGATTTGAGGTCGAGACTCAAGAGGCATATTGTGGATGCGGAGGAGGCATAAGTCGGTAACACTGTAGAGGTAAATGCATCTGCTTTGGCTCTATAGTCCTCACGGACATGTATGCTCTAGTTTTCTTCATTGTGGTAATAGCCATTACTCTCTTCCATTTGGTCACACCAAACCCATCAAAGCTTAATCCTGAAAGATAAATATGGTAATGTTAAAAACAAATTCCCGCAGCACTTTTTTTTTTTTTTTTCTTTTATATGAAATGAAAAGAAAACACAAGAAAATATAAAAGAATACACCAAGATTTGTGATGAGGATCACGCGTTTCACAACTTCACTTGCACTAGGGCACCATCCCCAAGAATCCGCGCCCATTTGATTCGTGCCACGCAGGTGACGCTGAATCAACAAAATTTATATTCCAATTTCTCCATCGTCGTAGTCAAGCTACCGCAAAGATACCGGTTCAGGGTCGAACGCTGTGATGGGTTTTTTCTTCAGACAAATGATTTGAGGAAATCAAACTGGTGAATTAAATCGATTGGTTCGATAAAACAGGGGGAGTGGTTGGTTGCAACCGGAAAGAAATAAAATAAAATGCAAAATAGAACTCCTTGAATTGTTAGCTACCGGGGTCAGTTCCTAGATAAATCGAGGGTTCCCAAGATCTTTTTCTCAAGATTGGGGAGGATATAGTCATCTCCAAACCGGATCTTCATTTAACTTGAAACTAAACTAGTTTAATTTTCTCGATAGAAAGCATTTATTTAACATTTATGGTTCTTTCATGAAAAACATGCCCCAAAATCACCTTTCCAGAATCTAATAAGAAGAGACAACCACTAGGGCATCGCTGAATCTAGTGAAAGTATCCATTGAACCTAAAAAGCTTGCCAAATACACATTAGGAAAGCATGCTTTTAAGAGATTTTAACCTAAAAAAGAAATCCAACCTTAACTTGGCTCTGGCTCGTGAAGAGCAATTAATGGATATCACAGCATTCTAATGCTAAGAAGGTACTGAACCCTAAAAGCTTGCCGTATATTAGCCAAAGAAAGTGCATCAAAAGCTTTAAACCTAGGGTTGCAAATTTGGGAACCAAAAATGGAAAATCTATTACAGGAAAAATCAGGGAAACTAAGAGGTTACCTTAAGATCGTTGTCTCAGAAATTTTTCCTCTTCAAGGAGGAAGAGGTTTTAGTTGCTCATCCTCCGTTGTCATCCCTGAGGGTTTTTGGTAACCAAGAAAGGAGAGAAAATGAGAGAGAAAAACAAAAACGGGAGAACTTTAACCCTAACTTTATTTACAAATGAGAAAAATCTGGTCTTCAAGAAGGTATCAAACGGGTTTACGTGAATTCTTCTTGCAAACTTAAGTGAAATACCATACAATCCAAACATAAGTGGATTAGTGTAAAGTAGAAAGAGAAAACCAAAACTATAACAAAAAGAACAAAGCGTGAGATGCAGGAGAATGTGGGTCAGCAGTAGCGAGGCTCAGGGAGGCCGAGGTAGAATAGTAAATGCAGAATGTTTTTCCGTACGTGTTTTTCTTCACATTTTTCTTTCCTTCTGATCTTGATCCGCAATGTCGAGTTTGGATCAATTCTTCTGTATGATCGACTGGTCACTTTCGTGATAATGAATGCAAAAACCCGCAAAATTTGCCACAAAATGTGATTAATAAAATAAGAGGGACCTTAATGTGCAAACTGTTAATTAGCATGATTAGTACACAAAAGCACCTCAAAACCTATAATAAATAAAGGTTCAAAATAGCACTTTGGGCACTTAACTATGTCCTGGGAGACCTTAACACGATACGTCTGATACAAGTACAAGTATGGCTTTGAGAGTTGAACAAGTAGGCTTACGGGTACTTCCAGAGCAAGAAGGTCTGCACATTCTGTAAATATCACGGGTACCTCCAAACAAGTAATTCCGTAGTATAAGTATAAGCCCAGTGGAGGTGATAAGTCGGTAGTACTTAAGGTACTCCTTGAGTAAGAGCAGTCTTTTTTATCTTCCATGAGATTCAGATAGAGCATGCTACTAAAAGATGGGAAGGGTTACTGCAGATAAGTGCATGGTGTTATCAACTCCCGCTGAGATTCCAGAGGATATAAAGTACTTGAATGTGGCGGGGGCACCTCCGTATACATGTCTCCTGGTCACTTCTATGGGAGATATGAGATAGATATAAGTACCAGTACGTGTATAAGTATCTCTATATAAGCATAAGCTCGGTACCTCCTACAGGAGATTTGAACCAGTATATGATAGATAGAAGTATGAGTACGTGATATACCTCCGTCTAAGTGATAGGTGATAAGTTCAAGACTATATAAGGAATCTGAATACAAGAGGGGGCATGTGTCTTACTAGGAGGTATAAGTAGAAGATCTGAATGCTATGAGTATAAGATCCAATTAGCAGTCTCATGAGGGTGCAATCTGGGTAAGTATGTTTCAGCAAAGGATAAGTATGTATGCAAACTGCTATATGATAACAAGCATATGTATTAGTCTCGTTATATGAATTTCAAGATTCCATATCTCAAGCATTATTTTGTGTGATTTGTGATTCAAAGATAAATGCATGTGTATTCGTGAGGTTATAAGATATGTTTCAATTAAGCGTAAAGCTAAGATCGTTTTTAATCCGCAGGTACAGAGAAGATCGTCGTAGAAAACATCCAGATAGCTGGGTCAACATGACTTAGACAGTGGCTCACGCAGCTACACGAGGTTCGCGGCTCGATTTGTAAATGTAAAAGCACAGCTTGTATTTTGTGGGCTGGACTCATAAATATGAGATTTGATGGACACCATCTTGTGTTTTTGATAGGTATATGATATTTTGATTTTGTTATAAGATGTGGGCCATACCCACGTGTACAAGTCTCGATTTTAAAACGTAAAGAGTCCCGAAGATCTGCCTCGTAATCAACTTATTTGGACCAGCCAATAGGGTCGGGCGGGGAATCGGGGTGTGACAAAGGAAGGGACTGAGGAAGAACAAGAAGAAACTTGAAAGGAATAAAATAAGAACATGCTAATGAAGATTACGTATTAAATACCGATATAAGTTGTGAGCGTAAATGGTATGAGAAAGCACAAGCCTACACACCCAGAGTGGGCATTTCAGGCTCTCGTAAAGCAAGAAGGGAAGAGCGCTTAAATTCTTGACATCTTCAAGAAAATAGAAATCAATATTCCCTTTGTAGTGGAAATCAATCAATGCTAATTATGCAATAGTTTCTCTAAGGAGATACTGAGGCAAGAAAGGAAGATTATTGAGAGGGAATTAGAACTGACTAATTTACCTCATAGCAGAAGATCCAAAGAAAAGTCTAAAATATAGACCGAAGGCCAAAGATTCCCGCCAGGGAAATATGAATTCAAGAAGGCTCTGTGAGACTGAAAGGATAAATCCTGATGCCTCTATCAAGAAGTGCGTAGGATTGGAGCTTCGGGAAGTCACCCCAACAACAATCACATTGCAGATGGCTGACAGATCCATGGCACAACCAGAAGGTGTTCTAGAAGATGTGCTTGTAAAAGTGGGGAAAATTATTTTCCGGATTTTGATCATGAAGAGGGAGAGGATAGCCAGTTCCTTGCAGGAAGGACCTTTCAGTGGCACTGAGTCGCCGATAGATGTGTAAAAGGGTGAACTCGACCTAAGGGTAGGGAGGAAGCAAAGGCATTTTAACCTTAACAAGGGTTTGGAACAACCTGATGTTAACACAGAAGTTATGGTGAAAGAGAGGCTGAGCCAGATTGAAGCCGACTGAATTTCGATTGTAATTCTCAACATTCTAGTCACAAATTGAGATGAATTTCCAAGATCTGAGGAGAGTGGATTATGAATTGTTGCTTCCGGCTTGCAAAACAAATAAATAGTCTTGAGCTTGAATGAAAATAGTCAAGAGGCTGGTGTGTGGTGAGTCAGAAGTTAGCTGTTAAGTGAGGACGTTTAAGGGTTAGTTATCGGGCGGACCTACTTCACACTGTTATGTTTTGAACTTAAAAGAAAACCAATAATCATATCACCAGATTGATCTAAATTGGAAGAACAAAAAGTCATGAAAATTTCCAGGAAGTACAAGGAAGCTATTGCTTGGTCAATCGAGGATCTTAAGGGTATCGCCTTCCATTCGCACGCACAAGATATTGTCGAATGACGATGCAAGTACTTCTATTGAACACCAAAGTAGTCAACTCGGATAAGATGCTGTTTAAAAGAAGTGTCAAATGGTTGAATACAAGGTTTTATATATGCACATCGTATAGCGCCTGGGGCGTAGCCTCACCGCATGTGGTTCAAGAAAGGTGGATTCAATCGTGATAAGAAATGAAAAAGAATGAATTGATTCCACAAGAACTGCGGATGTGATGGAGGGTGTGATAGACTACGGTGAAATCGAACACTACAACCGTAGCGATCATTTTCCTCGTCTCTTCATTGATCGATGTTGATAAGGTTAGCAGACACCTCTACTGTTGATGGATATTCGATATAAAAACTAAATTTCCATTGCACCTCAAGACCAGAGAATACCACTTTACATGCCTTATTTGGTACTTTTTGCATTTAGAAGTAATGGTTATTTTGCTCAGGTAATGCTCTGCCATATTCCGTAAGGAAACACATGTCTATTCTCGCATTTCGTAGAAGAAGCAGTGGAGATCTTCATGGATGATTTCACAGTTGGTATGGATCTAGTTTGAAATTGCCCGCATAATTCTTAAAGGACAAGATTTACAAAGGTGATAAGAATCTAGCTCGAATTTGGAAATGTCATTTGTAAAAGAAGACTGTCCTGGTGGCACAAGATCACAGCTGTAATGAAGTAGACAAGGCAAAGGTTTCAATTATAAAGAGTCTTATGCCACTTCCGGTAATATTAGTCATGAAATACAAGTTTTGGGACATGTCGGGTTTTATAAGATTTATCGCAGACATTCCAAGGTTGCTGTGCCATATAGATTACTGGAAAAGGATACCGCTCAAGTTTGATTTAGTCCTTACGTAGATCTTAAGAGATCAAATCAAGATTGGTTGAAGCTGCCATCATGGCAAACCAGATTGAATAAAGAATTTGAAATCATGTGATGCCGCTGATTATGCAATGGGAGTCAGGATAGACGCAGGAATTGATGATAGAGTTTGAGGCCATATACTATGCCAAGAAAACTTTCAATGAAGCTCAAGAAAAATTACTCTTACCATCGAAAAGAGATGCTAGCAATAGTATTTGCATGTGAAAATTTTAGCCAATATATTGGGGTCCTGCATTACATTCCATATCGAATTGCGTTTGATTTAATGATCAATTGGCAAAGAAAGAAGCAAGCCAAGACTGACAAAGCGGGTATTGTTATTAAAAGAATTTGATTCAGAGATCAAAGACAAGAAGGGTCGTGACAATGTGATAGTCGATCACTTGTCAAGAATTGAAAAGCTCACTTATAAGAGAAGAGAAGCAAATAGATGAATATTTTCTGGAGTGGAGGCTATCTGAACCCGCCACCCAATCACCTCGTATGTCGATATCATGAACTTTTACACGGATTGCTACCACTCGGCCATCAACAAAGAAAAATTAAGTACCGACAGCGTGTTTTACATCCGGGATGACCCACTACGTTTAAAAGAGGAGCCGATATGATAATCGAAGGTATGTACCGCAAAGTGAGCAGAGCAAGACTTACATTGAATGTTGGTGCATCACCATATGAGGACACTTCATAGAGACAAAGAATTTCAAAATCTCTAATCGATTTTGGCTATCACTATTTTCTTAAGATTGTTTGAATGGGCAATTTAGTGGATCACGCAAGAATGGGAAGTATCAGCAAAATGCACAAAACACTTTAAGGTATCCTGTGAAAAGCACGATGTATGGGAATAGATTTTACAGTGGCCTTTCCACTATTGGAATATGGCGCCTCTAGTCATGGATTATGTATCCAAATGTTTGAGGCACCAGCTTATCCCAAATTATAATAGAGTCAGGATTTTACAAAGGAATATTCGAGCGTGATTCGGGAGCACCTTAACTATCATCGCGATGGAGGAAACTACAAAGAAGGAAGGAAGGACAAACTTAGTGGGTAGATATGGAATCAAATGATATGAGCTGGCTACCATTCAAACAAATGGGCAAGCGCAGATTTAGCGAGAGATAAAGAAAAATCCTGAAAGACTCGGTAGTCTTGTGATAAGAGACCGGTTCGAAACTTGACGATGTAATTACAGATACAGATCATTTATAAACTCCCATTGGAATGTCCTCTTGGCTACGTGATTGTCTTTAGTAAACCTTGTCACCTTCCTCTTGAACTAGAATATAAAGCTATGTGGGCAATCAAGAAGCTGAATTTTGACTTCAAGGCTACTAAATAAGAAAGGCTACTCCAGCTAAATGAATTAGAAGAGTTGAGGAATGAAGCCTATGATAGTGACAGAATCTACAAAGATAAAACGAAGAAATGACATGATCAAAGGATTTTGAGGAGAATTTGTGGTGTGGATCAAGTCCCGTTATTCAACCCGCACTAAAACCTTTCCAGGAAGCTTAAATCAAAACGAGGACTATATGGTGGTGAAGATTTGGCATGAACCTTGGGGGCGTTGATGTTTGGAGAACCAAGAATTACGAGGAATTCAAAGTCAATGGCCGAGATTGAAGCATTACTTGAGGACCAACCAAACCAATCCAGTTCTGTGAGAAAAATATGGAGAAAATCTCATAGCAGCAAGTCCAGCCAAAGGACCAAATTGGCAGCTTGTGGAAGGGCAAACTACATCATAGCTTGCGAAGTTTTATTCTTTTAAGATTGAGTAATCACTGTTTGTGTGATTTTATTATCGTTGCTTAAATTACGAGGTTTTGGAGGACAATAAGAGTGTACACAAAGAGGAATTACATTCAAATCTCCAACCCAGATAAGAGATGGGTAAAGTAAGAGTTTCTTTCATTTATCAATTTTGTCTCCTATATAGTATGATTGAAAAAGCTTAGAAAAAAAGTGATTTGAAGCCAATTTTGAATACGATGCATAGTTGAATGGATTCGTTGAATATTTGAATGATGAATATGAATTGAATCAGGATTTGTTTTGATTGGATTCGTGAATCGAACTTGTCAGAATTGAATTGTTCAAGGAGACCTGAAATTTTCTTGGTCGCATTAGACTGCCTAAGTCAGAATCTCGTGATAGGAATGGATAAAATTATGATGAGAAAATTTCAGTCGCAACATAGATTTTGAGCTTATACGATTTCTAGTCGCAAATATCAATCTGGCTGCACCAAGAAGCCGGACATTGAAGCAACAAGTCGGAGGAACAGGTCGCAACAGTGAAATTAAGGTCGCGACAAAAATAACTAAGAAAAGAAAAGAACTGGTCGTGACATCAATTTCTCTGTCGTGACCACATCTCAGGTCGCGACAAAAACTGATTAGGTCACGACCATAATTATCTAAATCTAAATAAAATTAGGTTTTAAACCTTTCATTCGGGCTACCGCGAACATTGTGAGAGCAGTGATTCGATGAAATCATGAATGGTAGATCAAATTTAATGCCTTTACTCCCATGTCACAATCATGACATTGAACCCAATCATCATTCGAATTGATTCGGAATCTTTTCAGCTTTCGCGGCCGATTGCTTTTGAACCCCACTAAACTCGAAGTATTACAACCGTAAACCCAGCCAGCAACAAGTAGTGAATCAGTTTAGTCGCGATTTTCGAAAGAGGAATTCAAAAGAAATTCAATGCCCTCAAAGAAAAATGATCAAACTTCCTTCAAGTTTTCCTCATTCTTCTTAAAATCTCCTCGCTGGAAATAGCTTTAGGGCGTTTATCCAAAATTTCACTCTAATTCATTCATCGAATATTAAGAGGAATTAAGAGCTTTTCTATTCCATAGAATCAAGGTCATATAAACGGATGGGAAGACACGTAAAGAATGGAAATAAGAAAATGAAGGAAAAGGAGGATGAGGAAAAAGATGAGTTCTAAGGGTGCAAATGCAAAGTTGAGAATGGAAGCTTTGAGCTGAAAACAACTTAATTTAAATCAAGGTTCCAAAACGCCTATCATTACGAAAATGGATGATGGGAAGGGAATTGGAAGAAGGGTTAACCAGAACTCCCATCATCCAGAGGAACTTAGATAGAGGAGGCAAGGAAAAGGCTTTACTCATTGAATCAAGCCCGTTATTTCAACTCCTTTTCTCACAAATTCGTGACAAGATGGAACTAATAAAGCGTGAGATATAGCCTTTAGGAGGAAGGCATAGGTTTTAATTCGAGAAATAGAGGGAATTTTTCTCCTGATTGATACAGCTTTATTGTAATTTTAATGATTAGAGCAGATAGAGAAATCAAATAATGAGTTTATTGAGATGGAACAGATGAAGAAGACATTCCCAAAGCCGCTAACAAAGTGATTTGTTTCTAGTTCAATGAACCGATATGGAGGAATGTGTTGTTTGTGTCATTCATTATTTGTTCTGAAGAAATTATCTATATTTTCGAGCTTTATCTATATACGAATTGTTTGACCAATTCTTGCTTTTATCCCAAGAAATAATAAATGAAAGAAAAATAAGGGCAACATCAAGAAAATGAATTTAGTGAGTCGCAAAGATTACTTGAAATCAAGTTTAAACCGAAAATAGAAGAGGTATAATAATCAAGAACAAATAAACAGATCAAGCTTTGTATATAAACAGAGCTCAATACAGCCCTGAAAGATCAGCACATTATGTATCCAGGGAAATTCTTGAAACCTTGAAAGATTTAGTAAAGACCTTCTGGGATTCAAGAACCAGGATACAGGTCCTAGAACTTGTGATATTATTGGTTGAGGCGAATCCTAGGTAAAAACAACTAACAAGAATGATAGAGGCCACTCTTGGAAGTTTGAGTTTTCAAGCTTTACTCTCATCATATGCTAAGGCATACACCTAGTCCTTAATTTGAGCTAAAAAAAGTCTTATTTCTTCAATTAGCAGCATTTAGAAACCCGAGTCCCTCCTTAAAGTAATCTTATAAGAAACCCCAATTATCCAGTCAGACAAAAGATTTGTTAGAAGAAAGAAACAGTTTGGGAACGAGGGATTTTTATGATTATAAGGAAGGAGGAGAAGAAACAACTCAAGAAATAGAGAAAAGAAACGTAGACAGCAGGGAAGGAGTTTGATGCCCAGGCCTATCTCCTCGAACAATTAAGCTCATAGGGGTGTTTCAACACCTAGTAACCTAATGTCAACTGGTATGGGAGTTGCTAGCCCAAAGCCTTCTAAGAGTGATAGAAAGCCTAAAAGACAAACATTGCACTGGCTCGACCTAAAAAGGGTCCTTAAAAGGGAATTGTCTTGATAAGGTGCAGGTGGCAAATCAAAATGACATTAAAAAGATGTACTAGACCAAGACTGAGGAGAATCTATATTACAAGGAAGGAAAAGGATGAAAGCTAAAGGCAATTAGATAAAAAGGAAGAGTGGAATATGGGTAATTTGCAACCAAAAATTTTCAATTATCTACCTAATTACCTAAGCCTAACATTACAAGCTTGAAAGACCTCTTTGATCTTGAAGGTTATATTTACCTACATTAGTGGAGATCAATATGAAAAACAAGCCTATGGGACCTTGACTAGCTTACTAAGGAGATTCCCATAAGATTAACTAATTCAACAAGAAGATGAAAAGGATTGAAGACTTGCACACAATCACGTAACAAGACCGCGATTAAACTGCGGTAAATGTAGAATTCACGGTTATATTGTGCTAGAAGAAACGACTTTTTTTCTTTTGCGTTGAAATTGAGAAGTTTAAATGATGTTGTTGCTCTTTTCAAGTTACAAGGTGGAATAAAGTTGTGGTTTTAAATTGGTGAGGTATCGTCCTAAAATAAAGTCACTGCTTGAGAACAAACAATTTTCTTTGTTTGGAGACGCTGTACTTTAAGGTTTGTGAATGATGAGTCCAAAAACTCGATCAGATTTTTAACTATTTTTCTAGCATGGTAAGATATGATGATCATAAATATAAACATGGATATTCACTAAATTCAATTTTGCGTAAAATACAAAGATAATCTAAGGTTCCATAGAAACCAAGAAAGCGCCTCAGTGTTAAATGAGGTCTAACTTGCAAATTAGAGTCGCGACAAGAAGCTCGGCAGTCCAGTTATTTCCAAGTCACGACATCACCAAGACTAGTCTTGAGAGAGGAAATATGTGGTGGTTTATTCAAACTACCGTGACTGAAATCGAGGTTACGACCGTATACAAGTGTGACTAATAATGTGTTTCAGACCAAGAAATAGTGGCCAAGAATGTATTTGGAAATATTCGTAGACTCGGGCAATGACACGTTATCGTGAGGCTGACGCCACTGGCACTGAGGTCGTTAACACCACTGAGGTCGCGACGTTTGGTTCGCGAACGGCCACACATGAAGTTCTGGGCAAGGTACTTGAGGTTGCAACTAAACGAAGGAGTTTAAGGACAAAAGGGAGGTCGCGACATCATCTTGAGGTCGTGACTTGGAATAGAAGGTGGAATGAAGAAACTAGTTGCAACTAAGAGTTGAGGTTGCGACCAGAAGAAAGGCAAGGAATATCAAAGCGCCGCGAACTGGCATATACGTGAACTAAATGAACTGAAGGTAACAAAAAGCGGAGGTCGCGACCGGAAGAAGTAATGCGGCAATCAAAATCCGTGTTACAACCGAAAGGGAAGTCATGATCCAAAGTTGCGCAATAGAACCGCAAATGTGGTCGCGACCTAAACCGCAGGTCGCGGCTGATACAATGCAACAAGGAAAGAAATCCAATCAGAACTGGCGGCACAATAAAATGGTAATGTGAACTCAAAAACTCCGAAGTTGTAATGGTGATAATGCAGTTAGAAAGAAAAGGAGGAACGAGGGTCGCAATGGAACCATGGTCGCACATCAATTTGAAACAAATCGTCAACAAGTGTCGCATTTATAATTGATGTCGCACCACTAATCAAAGCAAATTAGGCGAACCAAGTCACAACCGAAAGTTACTCGTGCGGTCAGAACCAGAACTGGGTAAAATGAGAGAAATCGGTGGTCGCTGAGCGACGAAGATTCGGGTCGTACATGAGACAAGAGACCGCTTAGTAAAATCCACTGAGCTAATTGTCAGTTTTCTAAGGCGTTATAATAGACTTTTAATAGTAAAGTAGAAGCCGATCTTCGAGAGTATCGAACTAGAGAGGAGAAGGACTCATTGTATTTTAGAGTAGATTTTCTTTTCTTTATTTTCTTTATTTTCTTTCTTTTCTCGATCTCGAATCCGCTGAATCGTAGAAATGTCGTCGGATTTAATTTATTTTCTTTATACAAATGTTTATTTCGAAATTAATGGATTCTGCATAAATTTCTAGAATCGTTTTTTATTTGATTAAATTATAATGGATGTATCTGACTGAAGGATTTATTGGGGGTTAGAATGTAGTATTTAGAATCAGCTTCAATAGGATTGGATTTATCGTTATTATAGTCTTTCACGTAATTTAGATAGGGAACATTTTGGATTAGATTTATTTTATTAATAGTTTATCCTTCTTGATGGACACTATCCTCTAAGTTTTGGTAGTTCCGGTTTCAACTGGGGCTGGAACTGACTTTCCTGACTTTACAATCATGACCGTGAACTCCGTAATAACTGCCCTCAAGATCACTCCTTCATAATGATAAGTGGAGGCAAAGGCAGTGAACAAGCCAAATGGGGGACGTGTCAAACTACAGCCAGGCCGACCATCTCTAGAGGGTAACACCGCTTGTGACTCGCCGAAGGTGAACGGATCGAAGATGTACAAGAGAGTGGCCACCCAGCACCCCCAGTTAAACAGAATAAAGGCAAGGAACCTATCCGGCCAGAAGACAACAACGTTGAAGTGGATGACGAGTTATCTTCCAGCAGCTCCCCACTTCCGGATCAGCTACCCCCAAAGAACATGGAGGCAGAGTCGAGAAAGAGGCCCCCGCGATGTTCTAGCTTGGCCCGCTTAGCAAGATGCCCGCCGGTGCAAGGAGAATTCGAGAGAGAAAGTGGCGGCCCAGCAAGACTCCTAAAACATTCCCCGCGTTGATATGAAGCGGTACCATCACTTGTCAAGATCGCCGAGCCACACCGCCCCGTTTATGCTTGTACCTACGGCTGTTCAGGGACCTCAAGACATGTTGTCATCCCCATTAAGGCAGCATATCCTGAGTTAAGAGCCACCCCACGGCTTTGCCATACCATTGTTTTCCATGTATAATGGCTCTTCCGACGATACACCATGATGTTTGGTACTTCTTAACTGTGCAATGATTCTAATGGGATGGAATGATCATCTTCGCGGTAAAGGTATTCTTCACGCCCGAAGGACTCGCCTCTAGCCTGGTTCCATAAACTCTTGAGAGGATCCATAAACTCGTTCAGCAAATTGTGGGTTGCCTTCGTTTCCTAATACTTATGCTCAGTCCGATAAAAGGGAAACATCAATTCACTATAAACCATCTTCAAGCAGGAGGATGAGTCTATTCGGACTTCTACCGATTTGAACAGCCTGGGTTTAACAAATCGACGATACAAAGATGGATGCGGTCCTCGTAACTTTAAAGAAGCGAGACCGATTTACCTTTTCCGAATTCACGACATTGCGTGGATATTCAATTTTAACGGCGGAAGAACTGGGAGTAGACGGCGGATAGGTACTCACGAAGATAATATTGCGCGTCTCTAAGGCAAAGGATGATTACCGCCATAATATCGCTTCCGCCAAGGCAATGAGTGCGCGGTATTAAACTAAGGGACCGTAAGCCTCCGAGAGCAATCGAAGGAAGAGGGAACCTGGGGCCAATCACTGACGATCCTTACAACAGACTCTCCCCTATCCAGATCACCCTCGACTTTGTCCGCCTCCACCAATCTTGGCCGGATCCCTAACAACGGACGACCTCTCGAGCGATTACCATAGAGCATCACGGGCATGAAAACTCCATAGCGCTGACTCGTCTTCAACTCATCCAGTGGTTATCACCCTTACCGCCGGCACTTGTTCTTACCTATGAATTAACAATTTGATGTATACGAGTGTCGCTGACCTGGCAACGCTTGTCGACTTGTTGCAACCTCCACCTTTGATAGACAGGAAAGTTCCCGCTGATAAACCGGTTCAACGCAGACTTGTCCGACGGCCGGGGCTACACGCTAACCGCACGATATCGCTTCCCGCTGGTTACAGTCCGTCACCAAGAAGTTTTATCGAAGGTCAAGACTAGGGCCATACGCTATCGATCTGGTAATGTGATGCAGAAAGCGCGATCAACTAATACTGACAGATTAAGCATCGCAACTCAGGCTTCGCATCACTTTTATAATACATAATAAAGAACCCACCGGCGACGGGCCGCTTAAGATGAGCGAGAAAGGGTGAGCCCCAATACCGCCATCAAGTCACATTCTTAGAATAGCAATCACAATTACGCTCGGGCGTAGAGGAGGACAAGGAACAATTAGCTATGGATCCCCGAATCGCATCTGGCAATGATAAGGTGAGGCCGGGCCTTCTGACTTAGTAAGAGAAAATAACAATTGGCGCAGGTTTTGATTGGTATTGACTTATTTTTCTCTATCTTAATTTCTGACACAGACCGGGGCATTAACCCCACGTATGTTTCTATAAGCTAAATGTGATCCCATCTCGCAAGCACTGGGCCAAATGAAGAGGCGGCGCTTCAGCCACCGCCATCATATTATCCGTGCTATGTAGATAACCTTTGATGCTAGGGTTTATCAAGGAATTCAAATACCGGTAATGGCTATTAAGTGGTGTGTGGTACTAAAGAAAAGGTGGTAAGTAGAGGGTATGCGAGATTATACCTAACACCTGAACATGGCGCTTTAAAGAGGAAGCCTCATACCGTGATGTGGCACTCAAAATTGTCAAAGCCTCATCCGGGCATGGTATGTTGTCATTTTTAGATGCCTTCTCAAGTTACCATCAGATTCCCATGTACTGGCCGACGTGAGCATAGCCCCACACACGGACTCTTATAATGTAATGTCGTTAGTTAAAGAATGCCTGGGGCGATTATATCGGGATTTGGTGAATCAGATGTTGAGATTAGTTAGTAGTAAAACCATGGAGGTGTATATTGGACGAGTATGCTAGTAAAATCAAAAGAACACTAACCACACTACGACCCGCAAGAGGCTGACTCAGTATAACACAAAGTCAACTCTTTAAAGTGCCTCTAGTTCAGTGGTCGGGCTGGTTCGGGCCTCTATGGAGATGAGGATATGAAACTCGCCACCTTAAAGGCTGATCTCAGGTAGAACGATCTGGCCCAACCCAGAAAAGGGGTACAATGTTTTACCGCCGCTAGCCGCCTGGGACGAACAGATTTTGGTCTCCAATTGAATTCGTTTGAAGTCATTTTTCACACCCTTAAACGTACCAACTAAAGCCGGAGGAATGAAGAGAGTGATCAAGCCCTTGGTAGTAAATCAGTTACCATTCAAGGAACCCTCACTCGCTAGCCCGGCTTCCACGAGACACTCTACAGAGCTGAAAAGCTTCAGATGTCTAGTTTGGTGTCATCCTCGCTGAAGATCATGAGGATAGAAGCCACGCACTGCTGTTCTTCGCTAGTTGAAGTCCTTAGCTCATGCGAAAAACTGTAAATACATGAAAGAACTTTGAACAAGCTTTAGTTTCTCTGGGAGTATGAATGAAGTTTTTCCATGGTTCAAGCACACCCATTGTGGTGTTAATCAACCTTCCCCTTCAAGCACCATACACAAGCCTCTACTGATCGGAGAATGGCCCAATAAAGCATCGAATCTGCCGGTCGACGTAGATTCGAGGTTTAAGGTTAGGCTAAGAAGGCAGGGTCTAGCCGACTTCCTAGCATAAATCCCCTAACCTGAAACAAGCTCTACTGGTTCAAATTGGTTGATCCTCAGTGTACATGGGCCATCTCTACAAATGTGGGCCAATATCGTTCCGCAACTAAAGTCCTCAGTGGGGATGATCGAAGGAAGGATTCGTTAGGTTTATTTCAAATAATGAATCGACATAAGCCATTTTACAGATTAATAACAAAGGCATTATTTACCAACAAGCTTATAATTCGGAGTGACTCCTAATTGGTGGTAGGACAGGTAAACACAGAATATGAATCCAGGATCCCGAACGTAAGGCGCATGTGACTCTAGTTTACAACGCCTGGCTGTTTTTTTCAACATGAAGCTCGGGCCCATGTCTTAGGACTCTAATGAAAAGCAAACGCCTTAGCTGCTGTAGCCGAAATGCGATTCTACCCATACCGTAAAACAATATTTCTACCAGAGATGATGCCACGACTGAGAGTTACTATCGTAGTTTCAGGCTAAACTCTCCGTCTTCGATGGACCTTGGCAATGTGATATCAACATGAGAACTTTTAATCGGTAGCGGCCAAGGCTCACAAGATCCAAGTTCAATCTGCCAGATTTTCCTCAATCAACGGGCAGCTATTCAAACGATCCCTGAACGGGTCGTATCTGAAATGCTTAACTACCAAATAGGACCAGTATGTGTTGGTCGATTTACACGACAGATATGTATAAATCATCCAGCGCGAACCCGCAATGATGTGTATTCACACTCAGGGGTATTATTGGCCAACCATGAATTCTGACACCACCGACATTTACGCAAATGACCTGTCAACCATCGTTCGCATCTTGAAGATCAGCTGCCCAAGATCTGGGCGTTCATTCAGCTTCCATGGCCCTTCGCTCAATGGGGAATTGACATAGTAGGACCACTCCCCACTGCCCCGGCTTAGAAAAAGTTGTTGCTAGTAGCCACTAATTACTTCAGCAAATGGATAGAGGCCGAGACTTTTGCATCAATCAAAGACAAAGAGGTCACTCAGTTTATCTAGAAAATATTGCTCACTGATTCAGATTCTTGAAATTGCATTTACAATGGGCCCTGAATTGGAATAGTTGGGGCTGCAAGGTGGGAAACCTCTACTGTGAATTGAAAATAGAACTTATACTCAATTTCTAAGATTCGCAAAGCAACTACTGGCAGAGGCTTAATAAACCTATTGGACGGCATTAAAGAAATGATTAGACGCAGCTAAAGGCAAATGGATGGACAAATTTCCCGGGGTCCTTTGGGCTTACAAACAACCACCTGCAAACCAACCGGTATATCTCCCTTTGCACTTACCTATGGGATGGAAGTTATAATCCCTACAAAATTGGGGCGCCGAGTTCTAAGGATATGCCCGGAATTAAATAATATGTGAACACCGTGAATCAAGGAATTAGACATGGCAAATGAACTGCACGAAACAAACAGACATATAGATCTACCACCGAAATGGGCTAACCTGGCGGCGCGGTTGCAATGGAAACTTCTGAGATTCAGCCAGAAACTGGTCTAAGAAAAAGCTTTCAAAATACAAATGATCCAGCCAAGTGGAAAGTTTCGCCAACGAAAGACCATATATTATAACACGAGTCGGTAAATCCAGATCATATGCTTTAGATAAGCTAGATGGAACACCTATACCCAGAATGTGGAATGCTATGCACCTCAAAAGGTACTATCAATAAAAAGATGATTCATTTTTCTAACTATATCTTCATCTCAAAGTCTAATTTAAAAGTCCCGTGGCGTTGTCGTTTATCCCGGCCAAAGATGGCTAATGTCCAGCCGGGCTCATAATTGCTCCTGGTGGCTATCGCCTATCAGCCTAGTATAGCTAATGTCCACCGGCTCATAATAAAGTCCCGTGGCGTTGTCGGTTTCTATCCCGCCAAAGATAGCTAATGCCCAACCGGGCTCAAGATAGTCCGGTGGCGCGACATTCTATCCGCCCAAGACGCTACCGGCCGCCTATAGCCTCGTATCAAAAGTTCGAGTGGCGCTATTACCCTATCCGGCCCAGCATGGCTAATGTCCAGCTGGCTTAGAATAAAGTCTGGGTGGCGCTGTTGCCCTTTCCGGCCCAGCATGGCTAATGCCCAACTGGCCAAGTATAAAGTCCGGGTGGCGCTGTTGCCCTATACGGCCCAACATGGCTAATGCCCAACTAGCTCAGAATAAAGTCCGGGTGGCGCTATTGCCCTATCCGGCCCAGCATGGCTAATGCCCAAGTGGCTTAAAATAAAGTCCGGGTGGCACTATTACCCTATCCAGCCCAATATGGCTAATGCCTAGCTGGCTCAAGCTAAAGTCCGGATGGCGCTACATCCCCTATCCAGTTCGGCATGGTTAATGCCTAACTGGTCCAGTATAAAATCCAGATGGTGCTATTAGCCTCTCTGGCTCAGCATAGTTGAGGGCCATCTGGCTTAGTAAGGTAGATGCCCTACTAGGACCAATGTACTTGATGCCCGGATGGTACACTGCAAGGCCATGAAGGAAGCGAATAAGCCAAGGAACAATTGCTCAAACCTGGACTACACCCTACTCATTGCGCATCAGTGCCATCCGACTAAACAAAAGTAAACTATTAGGTTTAAAACGGAGATCATCAAAATCGCAACTTCGTTAAGAAGGTCGATTACATTATATCAAAATGTTTGGATACAAAATGGGGGCAAAAGAGTCAGGCTGGGCAAGAAACCATAGAATTTCGTCCCTAACTCTCGCCGGATGCACTGAGATCCTCCCTCTCCCTGGCTACCTTGGACAGAGAATCAAGGTTGTCACCTACTTCAGCCCTAGCGGCGAAAGAGTGCTCGACCTCTTCGTTGATGCCCGCCTTTAGAGCAACAGCAGCCCCAACAAGAACAGCATTCAAGGGGATCGAGGATTAATGAAGAACTCTGGTGATAATGGTTGTGACGTGCTCGGCATCCTGTCTTGAATCCCAGGCTTACTTCCACAAATATTGTGCGCAAAGGCACAGCAATCGTATCCATAATTGAAAATGACTTCCAAGCATCATACTCCGCCTCCAAAGCCTTCTTCTCTTTAGCGACCTCTGCAAGGAAAGCAGACAACTCATCTTTTCTATCCCCAAGCTCTACAAGCAAGGAAACTCTCTCATCCAACATGGTCGGGTTTCCCTCCCTCCGCCATCCGACAAGCCTCCCAGAGGCCCAAAGCCCATCGAGCCACGCCTAACCCGGGGACCCACCTTCACGGTAAGCCCAATGAAGCGCCCAAGGCACATTGGACCCGGGCTAGCTCAGATTCCATCTACGCTCAGGCGCTATCCGCCGCATCGATCTCCAATCGGGCCATCGTCACTTCATGACGAGCGGCATCCCTCTCCGCCTTAACACGAGCTGCCCTCTCAACAGCTTCTCTAGTCTCCAACTCCAACCACCTCAACTTTGATTCTACGTCCACAGAAGCACTCAGTGGTCTTTGTTAGAAAGCCCGCCGACCGGGCCTAAAGCCCGTAGGGCCTCTCCACCTCCCCCAACCTGGTCCTGAATCTCACTGCCGGTGCCATGTCTGGAGCAGCGCGTAGATCGCCTATAAAGAAACATATTAATGATATAACAATGGTTAAGAAATGACACGAGAATGAGAAATAGCACTTCGTCGACCGCCTCCATCGATCGAAAGAAATTCACCATAAATATATGAACCCGTATCCCATCTTCGATCATTTGCTAAAGATCTTCTTTAATAGTACCAGCAGAGACCGAGATGGTATACTCTTTACCATGCCCCCAACCCGAACAGTTACAGGCACCCGTAGCATCATCTGGTACAAATCGTGCAAATGGTCAGCCGAAGATTCGCCCCGATTGATGGGCCTCCACCAATCAATAATTCCTGCTGCCCGCCTGTGAACCGGCTTCCTCTTCCATGCAGGAGCGGCCGCAAGGAGGGAGATACAAATTCACTAACATACGATCAAGAAGCAGTGGCTTCCTGCTACCGATCCGGGTGTACTTGGCCCTATCTGACAGACCAATGGCCTACTCGGGAGGATGGACCACCTGGATGGCTGGCAGAACCGGATGCTCTCCGACTCGCCAAGGTAACGCTTCCTGTAGCTAGCTTGTCAAGCCAAACCCATCTCGCTAACTCCAAGATGACAATGGCCTCGACCAAACCCCATCGCAAGGTCGCCCGATCCTCCGACCACTCTCCGACCACTTTGGGGACACCATCAACCGCTTGCTCAAGGCTAGCATCTCTCTTCCGCTTCCGAGCAACAAAATTGTGAATCAAGCCGGACATATCGTCCTCTTCCTCTTTTTCTTCTTCCCTGTCCGAGAAGCGGTAAGATATTGGAGGGACCCACGAAATGAAGTCCTCCATCCTTGCTCCAACAACTTTTTGTTGACTCTACGTCCCCTTCTTTTTCTTTGATGCTCGGGGGGCTAGAAGAGAGTCCTTTATTGCCAAGGGAGGACACTCCAACCGGCTACCCCCTTCAACCTACCTGGACACTTGAGGGGCAAGACTGGAATCTTCGCTAGCAGAGGAAGGTTGTGCGGGTTGAGTGTTGATCACCAATTCCCGACCCGCCTCCTCACTCTCCGCCTCCCTGGTTGGGGAAGAACCACCAAGGATTAAGCTCAAAAGGTCCGCGGTGACAAAGTGCTCACCTTTCACAATCTCTAAGGGTAGAGGAAGCAGGATTATTGGGACGCTGTAAGGAGATGGGTGGCGGCTTAGATCACTCAAATTCTTCATGGTTAGAAGGACTTCATGATGTCGCTCCTGCTCAGAAATCTCCAACAGCCTCCAGATTTTCTCAAAACTAGCTCTCTCCACCCAATGCACCAGTTTGCCCCTTGGGTTTCTCCCTACGCAAGCAACCCACAATTGTGAAACCCGTTTACATTAATGGACATACGAACAATACATCAACAGGCAGGCCCTGTTACTTATACACACCTGGAAAAAACATCATATGGCTAACATCAAACAAAAGGTCGGGGGAACACAGGGTCTCATCCCAAGGCCCCCTGACTAGGATCACCCCCTTCGCCTCACTCTTGGGTGAGTCGGGGAGCCCTATAATGAATTGCAACCAGGAACTCTGGGATGACATGGACATCCAACCACCTTGCGCTACCCTCAAGGTATAAGCGAAGCAAACTTCTACCAAAGAAAGGTCAAGCTAGTAAAGAAGGTTCAGTACACTACACCCAGTCAGAATTCGGATGACGTTTGGGTGCACAAGGACAGGTGGTGCTCTAGTAAAGTGTAAGAATTGCTTCACCAGAGATCACGGAAGCTTAAGTCCAGCCGCCTAATTGTTCTGCAAAAATAATTGGCTGCATCTTCGCCCTACGCATTTCAGTCATTATCCAATAGTATGACATCAATGTCATCGGGAATTTCACAGTAGGCCCTTAACTCCTCCATAGACAAGGAGGAGATGATGCTGCTTGTAGAAGGCGTCCCCCGAGTAAGCCCTCGCTTTCGACCCACCTAGCTGGAAGCCCTTTCCTAACCTCTCGCTATACAAGCGTGCGTGACAAAAAGTGGGAAACTGCTAGCTAATTTAAAGCAATGATACCACATCGGGTAATATGCCCAAGTGGAGTCGCCAGTCCTAGCTGGAAATGCATCGGGTAAACAAAATCGCATACCTGTGGTAGGTACAAGGTTTACCCAGAAATGAAACCAAAACAAGCGCATGGAAGAACGGTTCACGAAAGCACGCAGCGTCACACCAGAATATCCACATAAAATCTCCAATAATAGGGAAACAGGATAACCAAGAAGAAACAAGTATGGGAAAGGGTGACATCAAATGATAACTCCCTATATATTAAGCGTCTAGAGCCTGCTGTTGCATTTTATGCACTGATGACTCATCACCTTATGACCAATCTGAATTCACGCTTCGCCATTAAAAACACAGCCATCAAACGCGGCCAGCTCGTGGGCCTTTGTGCCACCCTAAACAGCCACGTTCGCATCAGCCAACCATCTTATTCCTAGATCAGTCCATTTCGAAACATCTCAAATACCAAAGCCTATAGGCGAAGGATTAAATCCTTCTCACTAGCCGGGAATTGGGAAGCATGAGACCAAAGTGTGCAGGAACATAGAAAATTTCCAAAAATGTAAATTCATTAATTACACCAAAAGGCGTTCATAGTTACACAACAAATAAGCATGTGCCATCATATTATGTTTACATGATCTATCCGAACCAAATCCAGAGACCACCAAAAAAAAAGAGAAACAAGGCACGTAACTCAGGAATATCCCTCCCAACGCAAATATCCACCCACTAAACCTTGCAACCGGCCCGTCCCATGCTTGGTAATCATGATTAACCTTCTTCATACGCCTCGTCCATGCAGCAATCACAGAAGTCCGACTCCAAGCAACGCCTCACCAAACCACCCCGCTGCAAAACCAGTAATAATCATTGGCACAAAAGAATTCCTCCTCCTGCAAACCTTTTATAGAGATCTCTAGCCGTGAAGGAATCCTAAACAACTGCATCAAATGTGACATCAAAACTAGTACCCCATAATGTGCACATCTAACACCCCCTCGCATTAACGCCCACCAATCCCCACATCAAACAAGTCCCAAATATTCTCTTTTCCCTCCAATCCCCACATCAAACATGTCCCAGGTATTCTCTTTTCCCGACCGGGAAAGAACGACCTCCACCGAAAAGGGGCCATTAGCAAACTCATGGGGCTTGCCCGCATCCTCCGTACCCAACAGTCCCAACACTCACATCCGTGTTAAGGGGTTTGGCAGATCACAGCCCAAAAACTAAACCTACAGTCTAATCTCCATACCCAATCATTTTCATTTACAAGCCAGGCCCAAACATACTTCCTCAGTCGAGCAGGAGATATAATGCCTGGGTGCAATCTTTCCTAGCCGGCTACCATCTTTAAGGAGGCAACCGGTTGACCTCTCTTAGCTTAAACAAATAACCACCCATGAGGCACACACGTAACCTTCCTAATGGCAGTCAAACGCAGAACATAAGGGCATTTTGACTATCTAAAGGGCAGTTTGGCAATCTAAAGGGAAGAACAGGTCATAACACACGAACAAAGCGCCACCTTCCACTTCTGTTTCGGAAGGAAATCGCCTACTTCCCATGTGGCTGACAACTAAACTCTCCTCCATAAAAAGAAAATGAGTGCACCGTAAAAAGGTAAGACACTCGACTAAAAATATGGATTGATTTCTTTAGATTTTAATCCGACTTAGGTACTGAGAGGCGATAGCGCACCACGCGCTCTTTTTGTGTGTTTCAGTACATGTTGGCAAGTTGATCTCGACGATCCAAAGGACTTAAAATTCCAGAGACTACAAAGAAGTACCAATTACACATCAAACAAATTGTAATAATCATTACTTTATTTAATTACATCAACACATGAATATATTGAATTTATAAATTATTTGTCAATGTTATTAATATAAGTCATGGCTAATTCAAGAACTTTTATATATGCTATTATTGGTGTAAAAGTTATATATGTCATAATGTTCATTCAAATGGGACAAAAATTGGACATATATTACCCTTAAATCAAGATAATATAATAACAATAAACCCTTTAGTTGCAGTGTAGCTTCATTTCAAAAACTAATTATTTAGTCTCGACTAATGTTTACTTCATACTTAATTTAAATATTATTTATTTCAAAAATATTTTATTTTCTCATATAATTTTTCTATTTTTACTTATTTATTTTCTTTTACTAGTTCTTAAAAAAAATCAAAATAAATTGAAAAATATCAAAATGGACTAAATTACAAGTATATTTAAAAATATAGGAACTAATTAATTAATTTTTGAAATAGAAGGAATTTATTGATTTATTTTTCAAAACTTAAAGGCCTAATTTATAATTTACTTGATATCGATCAAGTTTAGAATTCTATAATTTTAAGAGTAGATTCCACTTGAACAATTTTTCACATTAATGAGGAAGGTATGTCATGTTATTTCTACCACCCTCTCTCATTATTCTTTTCGACAACATAAATATTAACTATATGACCAAAAGATAGATGGACAAATAGATATTTTCTAAAAATAAAACAAATATTAAGGAAAAACCTAGATTGCTTTGGAGAGACAAAGAGATTTTGAATTTTAGTCTCATAATCCTTTTTTTTTCAAGAGGCATAATCAGAGATGGAAATTCCGTCTCTAATTTGAGACGGAAATTCTGTCTCTGATTTGAGACGGATTTACTTTCTCGGCCTCAAATCAGAGACGAAATTGGTTGATCTCTGAATAAGGATGGAAATTCCATCTTTGATTTGAGACGAAAATCATTTCATCTCTATTTAGAGACGAAATTTTCGTCTCTAATTAATTTTTAATTTCAAAGTTTTTTATGTTTGCAATTTGTCTTTAATCTGTCTCTATTTAGAGATGGACACTTATCCGTCTCTATTTAGATACGGACACTTGTCCGTCTCTAATTCCGGTTTTTCATGTAGTAAGAATTTTATTGGTGTAAAAAAGTTGAATATGTCATAATTGTTCATTCAAATGGACAAAATTGACATATATTACCTTAAGTTAAGATAATATATGTCAACACTGACTCTTTTTGTTGTAGTATAGTTTTCTCTATTTCAAAAATTAATTATTTAGTCTCTTGACTAATGTTTATCATACTTAATTTAATATTATTTTATTTCAAAAATATCTTCTTTTCTTATATAATCTTTCTATTTTTTACTTATGTCTTTTCTTTTAACTAGTTCTTCAAAAAAAAAAATCAAAATAAATTGAAAATTATCGAAATGGACTAAATTACAAGTGTAATTTAAAGATATACTAATTTAATCTTTTATATCAAAATTAATGACTGTTCTAAAACTAAATATCTATTACATCATTATAAATATCGTTAAACTAGTTATATCAAATTTAAGATCATTCTTACCGATTCATTATAGATTCGTAGAGATGATCAATCAACATTATTCCTTCTCCAGTTATTCTTTTGACAACATAGATATTATAAGACAGAAAATGTAGGAAATTTTAAAATAAAACAAATCTATTAGGAAAAAACCTAGATTGCTTTGTGGGACAAAAATTTTGAATTTTAATCACTCATACTTCTTTTTCAAGATGTATAATCAAAAATGGGAAATTCATCTCAAATCAAAGATGGAAAAGCAGTCGTCATTGAGTAAGGGACCCAGAAATTTAGTCACCAAAGTGGGGCAGTTGCTGGTCTCAAATCAGAGACGGAATTGGTCTGTCTCTAAATAGGGACGGAAATTCCGTCTCAAATCAAAGACGGAAATAGGTTGGTCTCTGATTAGAGACGGAAATTCTGTCTCTAATCAGAGACGGATTTTATTCCGTCTCTGATTTGAGACATAAATCATTCTATCTCTATTTGAAGAGCGAAGTGCTGTCTTCAGATTAGTGATTTGTAATTTCAGGTTTTTATATGCGCAATCCGTCTCTAATTTAGATTTTCTTGTAGTGGAGAAGCACATGTTGAGTCAATGAAGCATAGTCATTGAAAACATAAAATTACCTTAACCTTTTGTGGTGGCTACTGGCGAACCCTTCCACATTCTTGGAAAGACTACAAAAAATAGCACTTAAGAGCCTGAAAGAGAGCAAATGTTCTAAAGAGATGTTATAATACCTGTAGGATTGAAAGATGAAAATGAAGCTATGGATAGCTGGAAAGCGACTAAGAGAGAGAAAGGAAAACATCTTCCAAGGAAAATATGAATGGAAGGAATAAAGGCCCAATTCAATTAACAGAGACAAACCACAGTTAGCTAATTCATCAAACAAGGTCCAAAATAATGTTAACAAAGTATGATGATTTTTTTGGGAAGGGTTATTGTAACCAGAGTCTCTTTATGTTGAATGTTTGAAATATTGAATAATGGCATCATCTTCTTCGTCTACTTACATAGTTGTTTCTTGTGATGTTTGGCATGGTAGATTAAGGCATATGAAGTTTTCTTATATTAAGAAAATGGTTTGATTAAGTTTAATTCCCAGCTGTCCTTAGAAAACCATGGAAAATGTGAAATATGTGTAGAATCTAAAACCATAAAAGAAACATTGCAAATCAGTAGAAAAGAGTCGAACTATTAGTTTGATTTATATAGTGACATAGGAGACTTAAACACTACTTAGCTACATATGGTAAAATGTTTTATGTCTTTTCATATGTGACTGCACAAGATATACAAGGGTGTGTCTTTTGAGGAACAAGATGAAACAGTGGAGTGCTTTCTCGGGTATAAAAATAAAGTAGAAATTATATACATGTTACTTAATCTATTAGGTGATTAAGAAAAAATACAATCTAAAGGACATGATGAATGTCATGTTAATGAGTTCGTGAGCACCCCTAAACTTATGGGGGGAAGCTATATATCCTCTCCGCCTGTCATATTCAAAATAGGATACCCTATAAGAAGACCATTAAGACTCCCTATGAGCTATGGAAAGGATATGCACCTAACATTAGATACCTAAAAGTGCGGGGTGTTTAGAAAAAGTACTTCTTCTAAAACCAAATAAAAGTAGGTCGTAAAACATTTGATGTGCGGCTGTAGATTATCACGAGAGAATAGATGCGCCAATGGGTTTCTTGTCATCAAATCGAGGAAAATAGCCTAGTGAAATAAGCTCTATGGTGAGATTAAGAATGTTGACTTCTTTGAAAATATTTTCTCGAAAACAAATAGCGACAATAAGTTCAAAAGAAATCAAGTTGAGTCTAGTGATCCTTCTAAACTAGAACTGAAGAAGTAGTAAAGAAGAAAGAAGGAAAAAAACTAATCTTGTGGCGACTTTTACAATTTCTAATTGGTAGCCTAGATCCTATAAAGAAAGAGTATGACTTCACCTTATGCACCATATGGAATGTAAAACCGAGAAAATTCAATTTTTTTAAAAAATATAGTAAAAATGGTCATTTCAATCAAAATCCAAAATTTTTCTAGATCTCGGATGACGAAACAAACTTTACCGTCAGAATCGTCTCGCGAGGGGAAATCGCTACCACGTCGAATTTTTGTCGGGTGAGACGTCGAGAATTTCGTCTTTAGGGGCACCGGGTGTAGAGTGTGATCGACAACGCATGAGAGGCATGTGATGCTGTGGTCACCCTCTGCATATCCGCAAGAATAGTGAGGAGGATAGAGATAAATGGCTTATGTTAATTATGTGTCAAAAGGTGTAAAGTCAAAACTAAAGGATAGCAAAAGGGAAATAAAGAAAAGAAAAGAAAAAGACGTAATCTATCTTTCTCCATTGGCTTGTGTAGGGAAGCGGTTAGAGAGAGAAAGTCCAGCTGCTCTCTAGTTCCACGGCGTTCGGTTGACAGTGGTTCTCATCGAGGAGAGTTGGTCCTACACCTCAGGGATACGCATGACACCGATTTTGCTGAGGTTCGACTAACTCAGGAGAGTGAGGTCTTCAGGCTGATTTATTCTTTGGTTAGAACCATTTTTTAATGGATGAGGGATTTGTTAAGGCACGGATGGTCGTGTTTTAGATTCCATCATATTTGGATGAAATTGAGAAAATCCCTAGTGTGATCGTGAGCAGTTTTTTGAGACTGGGGTTTCCTTTGTTCACATGATCTTCAGCTCTGTAGTTTGTGTTGCTTTGGCGAGTTCAAAATGGTGCTAAAATTGTTTATTGCCCATGTGAGCTAATTTAGTGTTATTACTATGAATTGGAATAACATGTGACATTTGTGTATAATTTTATTAATATCCTTTGCATGTTTGATATATTAACAAATGTTGTATATCAAATAGCATAATGCATTTCATATGCCATAAGGCTTCCTAGAATAGTAGGTGTGAGTGCATGATAAATAATCCGAAGAGGGTTGTCCAAACTTGATGAATTCTTTGTAAAATTATTAAAAATAATATGAAACATTTTATCGGAAAGTTGTCCAGAAATTGTGTTGGAAGGTGTCTTACGACAAATTCACGTCGAAGGGGCCCATGAATTGTTTCGAAGAGTTACCCAACAAATTCACCTTAGAGGATTGTCCAATGTATTTATATCAGAGAGTTGCCCATAATTATAACAAATATTTTTTTTTTGAAATGATTTTCGTACATGGCTTAGGCATGTGTGAGGGAGTCGGTGAGGACTTCAGATATGGATTGGCGTATGATATTCAAGAGTAGGATCATGCATTGTAGATGTTTTTGGTTGCCGTGCATGTGCACTTAGGTGGGAGTAACCATGTAGGAGATTATCACTAAGGCTTTGCTGTATCTGTCGAAGAAAATTATTTGGTCTGGGAGTGTTCGGATTGGCACTCACTAGAGGCTGCTTTAAGAAGAAAGCCGGATTGTGGCTTTGACCTTTTTTTATCAAACATGTTCAAAGCTTTTAATTTTAATATATGTTTGTATGACTAATAGTGATGTAACAACTCTTGAAACTATTGTGATACTGATTGGATGTTTGGAGTGAGGAGTATGATGTGTAAGCCCGATGTGGCCCATTTTACTCATGTGGTCTCACGATATAAGGCCGCATGGGTTTTCGCGGTTGACGGTGTTGGGTTGGATTTCAGAGGCGGAAAGTAGAAGCTTGGTATCAGAGCTTAGGTACACGAGTACCTAGGGCTTGAGGACTTAGGCTTAGGCCGTGGTCATTGGAGTGTAGAGCGTCACGAAGCTTGAATTAGGTAAGCGATTGCTAGGACTCGATAGGCCACGGGTTGGAATCATGCATTCATTGTGCATTTTGATGATTGTTGTGTTGTGTGGTGTATGCTTGGTGAATAGCATATAGGAAAAATGTTGAACATTTAGGTCGAAAATATAACTACAGTTTGAGTTTGGGATTTGTTTGAAAATTTTGGCGAGAATGGTCTAAAAATCATGAAAAAAAAAAATTTAGACGATTGCTTGATTTTTGAACATGAGCAGTTGAGTTTGTGAAAGTGGAAAGTATTTAGTTTTACACAAGAAAGGGTTGTAATTAAACTATTAAAATTTTTAAAGGTATAAATAAACGATTATTTCAAACTCTTGTATCTTAGAAGTAACAAAGGCTCTTGAGAAAAAAAAAATGTTGAGGGAAATTTTTTTTTTTTACATTAGTTTTAAATTGTGTAAAACAGAAAAAAAAATTATAATAAATTTTTTAGAGTTCTATAGGATATATATATATATATATATATATATATATATATATATATATATATATATATATATATATATATATATATATATATATATATATATATATATATATATATATCTTATTTTTTTTTTTTTTTTTTTTTGGTTTTGATGAATGAAACAAATGAAAAAAAAAGAGTGAAAAAAAAAAAAAACGTGCGGGGGCTGGGTGGAGCTCGCCTATTTTCCAACTCTGGTGCCAATGCGGCGGGTTATCCGCGGCGGCGAGGCGCGTGCGGCGCCCGGTGCGTCACGGCCGGCAGTCTTAACGAGCCCGGCTGCGACGCGGCGCGTGACGACTGCGTGACTGCGACGATCCCGGCCTACCGCGTAGAAATGCGACGGCGATGCGGCGTGGGGGCTGCTTGGCGGGGTGTGTCCGCGGCAATTTTTGTATCGTGGCGAGCGGCTTTTGTGTCGCGACCGGCCGCGGCATCGCGGCAGCGGCAACGCGGTGAACCTTTGCGTTTACGACGTAGCTCTGTAGCGTCGCGACCGCACGGCCCGATGTCTTGACTCGACCTTGGCGTCTTGGCCCAGCGATAATAGGCGCGATCTTTCGCGCGGTGTGCTAGCGACTGGGCTCTGGGTGTGCGCAGCGTACTGAAACTCAATTTTGACTTAGTGCCTTTGTTTGAGTCCATGTTTGAGATCATTATTCATGAACCTTTGTTCATGAGCAATGTTCGGTTTAAAAAATACAAATAAAAATATAAAAATAAAATTTTTGTTTGTGTATGATTTAATATATGAAATGTTTACCTTGCATTACCTATGAATGCATTGACGTTGTGTATGAAAAATTTTTTTCGGTATGTGAATAATGTCTAGGAATTTGTATTTACACCCTTAGAAACACTTCATTAAAGTTAACTTTCCATTTGACATATAATAGATGCCTAATCCTTTGAGAAGGGCGTGGGGCTGGGTCCCGCGAGGAGTCTTGTCGGGCACCAGGCTTTTGACCAGTGAGGCCTCTTTGAAATTTTGTAAGGGTTCTTCTTTCTTGCGCCTTTGGAAGCAGGCTAACGCGGTTGGGACGAGGGGAGTCCGAGTCACCTCGGTCGAATCGTCGTCACCACTGCGTTCGTAGGGAGGAGATCCGTCGTGGCGGGCAATGGTTTATACGGGTTGAGAAGATATTAGAGGCGATGGAGATTACCTCCGATACAGCCAAGGTCGGACTAAGTGCATTTCGGCTAGAGGGCAGAGCTGAGTGTGGTGGAGGCTGGGCGAAGACACTCTGGACCTAGAAACGATAACATGGGGCGAGAGTTCCATGAGTTGTTCATGGCCAAATCTTTTCAAACCCTTTAGACATGGCTCGGGGAATTCCTAGACACAGGCGGTATGGCGTGATTGAGTATGTGGCGAGGTTCACGGAGTTACCTGCGGCCTGGCGATTATGTGGCCACAGGACGAGAGTCAGGAGGTTTGAGGAGATCAGATTGAGATTGTCGTTCGGGCGAGTGTGGGACTGCTGGGGGCATGGACTCTATGGTTGGGGCGCCATGACCATAGAGGGAGGTGGAGGATGCACGGGCACTGGGATGGGTGCCGATGGTAGAGGAAGGAGAGTGGAGTCTTCTTTCAGTTAGGGAAAGAAAGCGGAGGGCTTCTAGTTCACGTGGGTTCCCCGAGGCGCCGCCATCCCGGGCCGGGGAAAGGGATCGGGGTTGCGGTCGAGCTAGGCGGATGGTGGCAGGACTTGGAGCAGGGATACCTCAAGGTTCCGGGTGAGTCACTTCTAGTGGAGTTCCATTGTACGATCACTAGGGAATACCTGAGAAGGGACCCACCTAAAGTAAACACATGCGGTACTACAATACCTCGATTATATAGAAAAATCACGACCGACCTAACTCGATGTGATGCTTAACCACAACAAAAGCCAGGATTTATATAGGTTTAATACCAATAGTGAGCATTCTAGAGTAATTTGCAATTTAAGTTCCCAAATAAAAATACATAGGTCAACAAATCAAAGACCAGGATGGATGGGGTAGAAATCTTTGCATTTGTATCGTAGAAAAAACGATGTCATGAATCGCGCGAGGTAGGCCTCTGGCTGCAGGACCTAGGGGCGATTTAAAACAATAAACATGAAATAAATCTCGGTGGTGGCATAATTATCGAAAAATGATAACATTTTTAGAAACGTTTCTCAGGAACCTCCCCTTCCTCTTTTGTAAATATTATAAGTTTAACAAACATTTCTAAAAACCCCAATACATATAAATCATGCTCAACAATTTAATGACCTGTGCTCGAAGAACACTATAATACGACCACACAACATAAAAACTAATCACTAAAAACATGTATAACCACCATGTAATAAAGTAACCGTGACATGCACCATAACCATAGGAAGTATTAAAATAGATATACCATAATCGGAAAATCAACAGCGTACCATCCGCTGTACCGCATAAACCGTCGTCGCCCGGCCTCACGACAAGTGGCGCTAAGCCGACACATGGTTACACCTTACTCGAAATCAGCAGTAAGTGCCATATGCCGTCGCCAGCGAATAGGACCGCCACTTCGACCAACCAACGTCGGGAAATGTTGTGGTAAAAACTAATGATGATAACCGTCATTAAACGCAACCTGCTCACGGCCGTGGAAATAATATATAGTATTGGGTGACCACTGACCTCCACGACAAGTGTCGACCGAGGAATACCAAACCGTCGGGTAAACCCTACCTCACGGTCGTGGAAATATGACGTTGGATGTAACCCGGCCTCACCTTCTTGGCAATCTGATATACTAGCCGTCCGGAGTAAAGCGCCCGACCTCAGGCTAAATGGAAATAATACTATAGCCATTGGTAGAAACCCGACTCACATTTACGTGGCAAACTGAAATATAAGCTGTCAGATGAAACCCGACCCCATCCTGGCCGTGGAAATAATATATGACCGTTGGATGTGGCAACCTCCGAACACAGTGACAATCAGTGCCTTTATAATGTAAATGAATTGATCTAGGGTCACAATTTGGTACATCACCTTATAACCTCAACAAATGTCCTTACTCATGTACTTCCCTGACATTCTTAGTATTATAATCATTTATGAAAATCTCAAAATCCACTTTCTTAAAGCAAATAGGTTTTGAAGTGGTTTAAAACCTCCCGATCAATTGACATATTTAAAATACATGAACTCATCTCCGCAGAACTCATTAAAACTTCGAAACGGTTAAAATGTTGTTAAAGTCACATGAAATGATAACTTGTTTTATAGGCCAGATAATCATTCCATTTGACAACCATTTGATCAAAGCGATGCTATATATGTAAATGTTTATTCAAACTAGATATATCAACATAATACCCAAATCATTTAAAAAACAGCATAAACCACTCCACGGATATAGGCGACTCAGTCCTGTCCCCAGGATTGTCACCCGACCGAAAAAGTAGAGCTTTTGTAATATAAATGAAACACCACTTAGGCTCTAATATTTTGAATAACAATTAGGATGCCCATAAGCCTTAGAATAACTTTTGAACTATGAAACCATCTATATTGGACTGGCGGAGTCCAGTGATCACGCCCTATAGATACTGATGGACTTTCACAAGTTTTCAGTAGACGATGATAATTCCTAAAAACATCCTATTTCACTAATCTAACTTCAATTTTTCCAAATTTGACCAATTGGTACCCTATTTCAATCCCAACTTCTTCGTAATTACCCGAAACAACCTAAAAATGGAAAACTGATCAAACGACGTCCAAAATTTACAAACCACATATCAATGGAAAACCCGAGACTGGGAACTCATCATTGCATTGCCTTGGTCCAACAATGCTGTGGTGGCACGGAAAGAAACTCCCCGATCCAGCAAGTCAAAAATGAAACTGTTTTTCGTCGTAACTTTCATAGCGGTGAAATCTACAAAAAGGGACCACGAAATGAGTTCAGGGTCCCAAAAAATGGTGGAAAGGAGCTATGGGCCGGCTGAAATAGCCTGAAATGGCGAAAAGTCGGAAACTCCGGTGACCCACGGTGGCGAAAGAAAAGCCGCGCTGGATGGCCGATCAGAGACTCGTCGTTGCGATGGCGTGAAATTCACCGGCGTGATCGTCCCGGGGTGGGCGTACCTCCTAAACCAGCCATTAATATGGTCATGGTGGCGGTGGTGCCTGGTTGGTCAATCCCCACTGGCTCTAAATAATTAAAGAAATGACCCAGCTCCGGGTCCACAATTTTGGAGAACTTCTCTACCGGGTTTTGGAGTTCGAGATGGTGTTTTGCATTTGGGGTTTTATTGCATCCAGGTACATGTTTATATAGGGCCTAGGGTCGTTTTAGTTATTTGAAGGCAGTTTGGACAACTGTTAAAACAACTCTTTGTTTGGGAAGTACCGGGGTTATAACTTTTTTGTAAAGTATTCGGTTGGGCGTTCGAAACCAGTCTATGAACTTCGTATCGGCGAGGCTTCTGAAGGTAATTGTTTTAAGTAAACCCAAAACTATTCATCTGTAAGAAAAAGTCAACTTTGGTCCACATATCTGGTGTTGGTCTGACACAGTCGAGCTTAGTCGAACTTGGTCAAGCGTGTTTAAACTCGTATTATTTTGGTACAGGTCATTACAGGATGGTTGGGGTGTAAGTAAGGCGAGGCAAGGCGAGATTATCAAAGGCTCGGGTTAAACAATATTGGAAGAGCTCGAGGATTCGGCTGGGTTCCTTTATTTTTAAAATCAGGCTCGAGCTCGAGTTATTTCGAGCTCATCAGATCGACTGATTTGGGCTCGTTCGTTTTTTAAAACTCAGATTTTGATTATGGCTCGGGCTGGATTGGTTTGTGAGGCTCGTTATAGCTCGTTTGCGAGGCTCGATGGGAAGTCGTTTGCGAGCTCGGTAAGGAGTTCGTTTATGAGCTCAGTAAGGAGTTCGTTTGTGAGCTCGTTTGAGTTCGTTTGTGAGCTTGTTTATGATCTTGAAAAAAAAATTGATAGTTTAGCATCATATACAATATCTAAAAATAATAATAAAAATACTAATAACTTAATACAACAAGTTGTCAATAATAACTAACATATCAGCAGCTAAAAGTTAAACTTTTAAGAAATAAAAAAAAAAAATTACAATCATCTTCACATTTAAAGAATATTGTTTTAAAACAAACATATAACAACTTCAAAATAATCTCGAGCTTGTTCGCGAGGCACGTTCTCGAGCACGTTACCGCGAGCACGACCATGGTATGTTTCACTGGCTTTATTATGAACATGTTCTGGCTTTGGTCGCGAACATGTTCCGCGAGCTTTGTTCGCGAACATGTTCCGCAGGCACGTTATGACACGTATTCTGGCGAATTTGCTGAAAACGAGCACCGATGCGAGCTTTGCGAGCGAACTTAAAGAGGTTGGCTGCGTTCCATGTTCAAATGGAGTTAGGCGCCGATTGGTCTAACAATATTAGATTCAAAGCGAGCTTTTCGTGAAGACTCAGCGAATCACGGGCCGTTTGGTTAGTTACACCCCTACGAGATGGTGTGCTACCATTGCAGCGGCTCGGACATATGAGGAGGATTGTCCCGACGGGGATCGGGGTTTCGGAACCATGATCCCGATCCAACGGTGGGATAGGAGCGGATCGGTATCATTCCTCCCGACCCCTTAAGTATGAGTCGGAGACCGGTATCGATCTCGAGGGGGCTGCAGGCACCTCGTTCGCAGGCGGCCGGAAGAGGCCGAGTCTTCGATCGAGCGGAGGGCGAGGCCCACGCGGGACGTCGGGGAGTTCAAAAAGTGTGTTTCACGCCATCCCACATCACTATTAAACGTAAGCGACTGGTGATCACTCTGAGTGCGTTTTTGCTATGCTTTATGAGGCGAGAATGCCAGCCCAGTCGGTGGCACTTCATTCATTTACCACATCGATTTTGATAAGTTGAGCTTGAGTTGAGACCTTGGAGGGCCCTTAGCTAATATGGATTCTCCCCTAAAGGGTTAGTGAGGATAGTGATACCATGAAGAGTTTGTGACAGAAATCCTCAGGATTCTACTCACTTGCTGATGGACACGAGTCTGGGACATGTCGAGTTCGCGTCATCACAAGGGATGGAGGCCCAGTTGACGGCATACCGAGTTGTCATCGATTGTGAGCATAGGAATTACCGCTTACAGGGCAGTACCGTGTTATGTTTCAAGGGAACCCAACATGATATTTTGCAGGTGATGTGAGTCGAGTGTGAGACGGTTGGCTGTGACTGAGGGCGGGTGAAGAACCGGACTTGATCCTCAGTGTCTGTAGTATGAGGATGTTTTTCGGATGAGCTCACCAGGAATTGCCTCCATGGCTGGGTTGTAGACCCACGTATGGGGATTTTACCGTGCCCGCCCATCTCTATGATGCCATAGGATGCTTTTAGTTGGGATTCTGAAACTCGAGAGTCAGAGCCTAAAGGTACTGAACAAAGTTGTTCTAGGGCCAAAACCTTCATGGGTGCTCAGGACCATTGAAAGAAGGAGCAGATCTTCGTGCATTGACTACCAACAGGTTAAGACTGGATTCTGGTGGAAATGATACCATTCTGGAAGGATTGATGACTTGAGAGGAGGCGTGATATTCGAAGATGACGCCGTGGTTACCATCAGAGGTTCGAGACGGATATCCTAAGATATGGAGATAGCTATAAGACACTTTGGGTTCTTGTGATGCCCTTTGGATTGACAAATGCATGGCGCTGTTCATGGACCTCATCGTGGGGTATTCAGCCCTATTTGGATCAATTTGTCATGAATGCCGTGGATTGGCATTTTGATCTACTCCCGATCGGAGAGGGAGCATGAGGGATCACTTGAGGGTGTTTTACGGTTGCTAGAGACCATCGGTTGTACGCTAAGTTAGAGTAAGTGGGAGTTTTGAGCTTCTTGTGGTGAGATTTTTGGGACGTGGTGTCGGCTTGGAAGTGTGAGTCGGATGAGAAGGTGTGCCATGATACAAGGTTGGGAGGCGAGTAGTCTTCGAATGTGGATTTCTTGGGTTGGATTGAGATACATGAGATTCATTAGGGACACCATACAGGTGGCCTTTATGGCAGAGATGGCGGAAGGAGATGAGGACACCCTGGTCAGGATGATGAGTCAGAGAAGCATTGGGTTTGAAGGAGGGGAGGCTTGCTTAAACCTATCTACGATAGTCAGGGAGGAATAGGGGTACCACAGTGTATTGTGTGATGCCCCTCGAAACTGGAAATTTGGGATGTGTTTGATCTTGATCCGGAGAGTGGTGGCTTATGGTTCATAATGGTTGAAGAATCATGAGCGGGAGTACCCACGACATGAAGTTATTGGTCGTAGTCTTTGCCTTGAAGATTTGGCGCCCTTATTTATGTGGCGAGTAGTTGAGATGTATGGGACCATAAAAGTGAAGTATATTTTCGCATGGCAGGACCTCAAGATCGAGGCAGCAGTGGATGGAGTTCCTGGGGATTATGGCTTCCGCTTTGCGCACCGTGCAGTGAAGACAGATGTGGTGGTTGATGGACTCGGTCGAAGTCACGGGAGCGTGGTACAGTATGGCTTCAGGGAATGGCGGATCACTCGAGTAGGTGGGACGGTTTGGGGCTGCGGTCTGACCGGGCTAAAGGTGCGTTCGGAGAGTTTGAAAGTAGCTACGGCGTCTCTATTAGTAGGTGATCAAGTCAGGGACGGGACACGGAGATAGTGTCCATTAAGGACCAAGATCTGGTGGCAGAAATTTGGAGAGATCACGTAGATGGTAGTCTTAGGTATAGAGGGCGGGTAGTGGTTTCCCACCCATGTGTTTATTGATTGACCGATTTTGAGAGAGAGAGATCCTCGGGGAGTTTCAGCGCTCGATTTATTTGTGCATCAAGTGGCACGAAGATGTACCCAGGATCTTCATGTCGCCGAGTACTACTAGAGTGGGGGATGAAGAGACGGAGTGAAGGACTTTGTTCGGCGATGTCTCGCGTCTTCGGCAAGTTAAGGCTAAACACCAAAAGCCAGTAGAACGCTTGACCATTGAGGTGGTGAGAGTGCGGTAGAGTGCGTCCGATGGATTTTGTGACCCACTTGTCGCGGACGCCGCGGAGGCATGACGCGGTGTGGGTGATAGTAGAGCGGCTCACGAAGTCGGCACATTTCCTAGCCATGCGGATGACCTTCACATTGGAGGAGTTATGTCGGTTGTATATTCGAGAGATTGTCATTCCCATAGATGCGGTATTTGTAGTGTGGATGACCGGTTCTGACGCACTTTTGGAAAAGCTTCAGGCTATAAGCCACCACGATTAAGCCATAGTCTGACCTTCCACCATGAAACAGATGGACAGTCGAAAGGACCATATAGAGTGTTGGGGACATATTGAGAGCGTGCGTCTTGGATCTATAAGGGTAGCTTGAAGGCACTTGTCCTTAAGTAGGTCGCCTGCTCCGCGAGTTCATCGAGGTGAGTATCACGGATGGCACCATATGAGGCATTGTATGGGAAGACATCTGATCAACTTGATGTTAGACGAGGTGGGAGAGAGCTCCATCAACGATTACGATCACGATTGGAGACACCTCAGGAAGGTGAGCTTGTCTGACGTCTTCTCACTGACTCGAGCAGTGAAGAAATTTATGCTGATGTCTGACGTCAACCCTTAAAGTTCGAGGAGTTAGAGTTCTGCGTCTTCTTGAAGGTGATGCTGAGAGAGTGTGGGGTCGTAGACGAGGGAAGCTATCATCGAGGTTCATTGGACCCTTCGAGGATGCTTGGAGGTGGGTGCTGTAGCATACCGGTTAGCTTTCACCAGCCCGGCATGTCAGAGTGTCTGTAACACCCAAATCTTCACCTGATCGTTTTTCCGACATGTTTAGGGTATTTTGTAGGCATAATTTGAATTTTAAATGTGAATTTAAATGCAAAACATGGAAGTCGAAGGCACCGAATTTATGCAAGATCTCTGAAAGACAATTTGTAATTTGGCAAAAGGATATGAAAGTCATAAGAGAAAAAGAGTGTGGGCTAACCCCAGAGATATAGCATAAGTTGATTTGCAAAAAGAATGGAACTTGAGGACCTATGTGCAATAAATGAAGATTAGAGTATTATAAAAGAGGGGAGATCAAGCCTGACTCCAGTTTATTTGGTCTCCAAAGGAGGGGAAAACAAACCGTAGAAAGGAAAGAGAAAAGTGAAGAAAGGAGAAGAATTTAGAGAAGAAGGTAAGGATTTCTGTAATTTTTTACTTTGAATATGGAATCATGTGTAATTTGGACTTTAGTAGGAAAATTTTATGGGTTCCAAACCTAGGGGTTTAGTTAAGATTGATCCTAACCCTAGATTTGTATGAGTGAGTTGAAAAACTACAGCTTAGTTAATATAAGCATGAATCCCCCTTAATTCTATGTTTTTGTATAAAGATAGTGGACTTTAGTATGGGTTCTTGGACTTTTACCTGAGGTTTGGAGTATGTGAAGTTAAACCACCATTACAAGATGAATATGAAGTGGTATTGAGGTGTGTATTGAGTATTGAGTTGGTTTGGGTGGAAATATATGGACAAATGGGAGAAAGCCACCATTTACGGGCATTTTCGGGGTTAGTACGGTACCAACGATATCGTCACATGCCATATTAGTTTAAATCGTATTATCGGTACGAAAAGAGTACGATACAGTACCCAATGCTCTATTATTTTGGACCGATGTTGGTATTTTTGGTCATAACTTGGTCATTTCTTATCCGTTTGAGTAGATTCAAATTTCTAGTTAAAAACTAGACTTCAAGGAGAACAAAACACCTGAAATAGGTACCTTAAATTCTGACTCTGTATTTACATAAATTCACTCAAAGTGAGGCTATGTTCAAGCGATTTAAGTTCGAGTTTGAACATAAAAGTAGTCTAGGTTGTTTAGGACATAACTTGAGTTTGATTGCTCCGATTTAGGTGATTAAGTTGGAGAAGAGCGGCAGCACCTTAACTCAAAGGAGTATAAAGAACCAGTGTCATATATGGAGTTAAGACCCCTGAAAATGGGTATTTCAAACTTTCCCTAGTGTAATATGGGAAAAATGACTAGTTTGGCATAAAAATGTCATAACTTGAGTTCGGATAATTCAATTAGAATGATTCCAAATTCTAAGTATAGTAGATTCACAAAGGAACAAGAATACATGAATGATGTGTGGTATAGGCATCATATCTTATGCAAGTATATGAAACTACTTATATGTAATAGGCATGAAACAAAAAAATATAAGAATGCAATATGTATAGATGTGTTTATGAAACATAAATATGATATGAAACATGAAAGCAATTGAAACATGAAATGAACATGAAAGGCAATATATCATGAACACATAATGATTCGAATGGGATTATGAGGTTCTAGAAGACATATGATAGTAAACTACCCTAGGGTAGAAATTGAATGAGTGGACATTACGATCGATGGCCGGCACTCCTGCTTTAGTGCTACGACATAATTCGCATTGAAGCCTGAGCCGCGTTAAACCGGTGGCCGGCATCACGCTGGTGCTCGGCACTTCTATTACGTGGCGAGGCATGTTGATCGGTGCTTGACGCCTTCTGTTGCGCTATTAGAGCGGGCGCGTTGATCGGTGCTTCGGCTCACGCTGAATGCCTCTGGCGCCATTGCGATAAGGCGGCGCGTATTAGATTCGATATTGTACCATACCTTCGGGTTCTTGGTGTACTATGTCCATCTCATTCATGGTTCCCGGTCTAGGTAAACGACTATAGATATGTATATAAAAAGTACATGAATAAGACCCAGTATGCTTAGCATACTTTTTGTCTGCTGTGTACCCTTGGGTACCATATGTTTAGATTTGTATAACAAAGTCATGAAACAAGTAAAAAGGAGACGAATTAGATACCTTAACATGAATATACTATAAGAAATTAAGATATGATTCTAATATAAACCCTGGATATGTTTTGAATCTGTATAGACTTCCGGTATATGTATTTGATGTGATGCATGCACACCTACGGGCTAATGTCGCGTACTCTACATAAGTACGATTTGATCTTGTATGTATTATGACTACGATCTGCAGAAGCTTATAGTACCTATGATTCTCAGTACACATAGAAGCTACCTCTTCCCTACATGAGATTTGATAAGTATATATGTGATAAGGACAAATACATGTATAGAAATATTCTACAATATGATATATGAATCTGATAAGTACAAATATGTGTCCTTCGGGAGATATGAACTAGTAAGAACCTACGAGTACCTTCGCATAAGAATAACTCCCGTAATACAAGTATAAGATCCGAAATACAAGAATAAGCTCTGTAATACAAGTATAAGTTCATAGACAAGTGTAGCCTGCATATTACAAGTATAAGTTCCGTAAGACAAGTATAATAACTCCGTAATAAGTATAAGATCAGAAATACAAAGTGCAGATCAGAGAAACACAGTACTAAGATCCTGAAATACAGTATAAGATCCAAAATATACAAGTATAAGATCAAAATACAAGAATAAGACAAATACAAAGATAAGCTCTATAATACAAGTATAAGTTAAAGTAAGAACAAGTAGTAATAATAAAAGTAATACAAGTAAGATCTTAAATACAAAATAAGCTACCTTAACACAGAGTATAAGATCAGTAAGACAAGTATATGCTCCAAGTAATACAGAGTATAAGATCAGAAATACAAGAATAAACCGTAATACAAGTATAAGATCAGAAATACAGAATAAACTTTTAAAGTAATGCAAGTATAAGATCCAAGTAAATACAAGTATATATAAAACCAATACAAGTATAAGATCCGAGGAAATTCAAGAATAAGATGCGAAATACAAGAATAAGCTCCAGTAATACAAGTATAGAATCAAGTAAAACAAGGATATGCTCCATTAAATGCAAGTATGAATCACGAAGTACAAGTATGGGTTCTATAGTACCTACGGGTACCTTAGTAAAGTCTAATACATGAAATCTCACAGAGATGCGGATGAAGTATTAATTTAATAAGAAGTTCAAGTAGATGTCCTTTGGGAGATGCGAATAATTATAAGTCCGAGACAAGTATCAGTATAAGTCCGATATATATGTCCTTTTGGAGGTCTGAATACGTATACGTCTAATACAAGTACAAGTATGTGTCTTGTGAGAGACTTGAACAAGTATACGTTCGCTATAAGTACGAATAGGTGTATATGCTGCTGTTTGAATTGATGAAAAATTCTGATATATATTACTGCATATCTATTACTGTTATATGCTCCCTATAAATGAGTAATAGTGCATGTGTTTATGTATAAGTCATGTTTCACATGGCGGCAAAAACAGCGCAGGTTTGTCAGTGTAAAATTCAGGAGGAAAAATGAAGAAACTTCACTCAAGACAACATTAATAGAGTTAAGTGCCATGCAGGTTCGTAAATGGGCATAAATAAAAATCTGGGACTTTTTGTATATGTAAATGGGACTCAGTATATGTATATGATATTTTGATTCTGTTATAAAAAAATAAAAAATAAAACAGGTAAAGAGTCCCAGTATATAGTCTCACGCCCTGAACCTGGTTCAGATCCGCCATTCGGGTCGGACCGGGAATAAAGGTGTGACATGTCCACTGGGTGTTCATGTCTTCGAGGCTGCGGAGATACACGCCGGAATCAAGCGGCGGATGAGGGAAGAATGGGGTTGAGCCTGGTGGGGCCCGAGGGAGGGGCCAGAGTGTGTAGATATGGATAGTCAGGATCGGGTTTTGTGGCCAGAGACAGTGAGGCTAGTGAGGGTTAACTATGGCGGCAGAGTGGAGTGGAGGAGTCAGCGTGGGAGCGATGACACAATGCGGGCCTATCCCCTTCTTATTTAGGAATGAAGATGCAGTGATTTAGTCGTTTAATGGCAAATGGCTATTTTGCATGCATGGCATAGTGCATGTTGCATATGCCATGTGATTTTTAGGATTATGCAGATTTCGGGGCCAGGAAATTTTTTAAGGGGAAGAATGTAAAACCGAAAATTCTAATTTTACGAAAAATGGTAAAATGGTAATTTTGATGAAAATCTGAGAAATTTTTCTAGATCTCGGATGACAAACAAACTTCACGCCGTCGAGATAAATGCTTGCGAGAAATCTATTTCTGCTGCGTCGAATTTGATAAATTCAAGAAGACGGTCGAATTTCCACACACGTCTTCAGGCACCGGTGTCAGGTGTCATGTATTAGCTTGTGAGAGGTATGTGATGTGACGAGTGTCACTTACTACATGTATCCATGTGACACATGTCTGAGAATAGTGAGAGGATAGAGATAAATGAAGCATATTAAGCCATGTGCCAAAACCCTTAAAGTCAAACTAAATGACAAAGGAAATAAAGAAAAGAAAAGAAAGACATCATCTCTTTCCATTTTAGGTATGCGCGGTGGGGGAAGTGGGGAGAGAAAGCAGTTTAGATGAGAAAGGTCAAGCTTCTCTCTAGATTTCCGTACGTTCGGGTGCAGTTGGTTCTCGTAGAGGAGAAGTTGATGCGCTACAAGACTGCGCGTGGACTGTGATTTGTGGGTTCAATAACCGAGAGAGGTAGGGGGTCTCTCTACTTGATTTATTCTTTGGCTAGATCCATTTTAATGGATGTGAAAATTTGTTAAAGGCTTTGAATGGTAGTGTTTTCGATTCCGTCGATTTGGACCGAATTGAGAAAATGCCAGTGCTGGTCGTGAGCAGTTTTGCTAGCTGAGACCTGGGGTTTCCTTGTTCATGTGATCTTGTTGTGTGTGGTTTGTGTTTCTTGGGCGGTTCAAATGAATTGCTAAAATTGTTTGATAGCCATGTGAAATTTAATTTTGGTGTTATTACTGCTGGTCAGATAACATGGTGTTGTGTGTAAATTTTGTTAACCATATGCATGTTTGATATTAACATATGTTGTATAAAATGGCATAATGCATTTCATATGCACGGGCATTCTAGAATAGTAGGTGTGAGTGCATGATAAATGTCGAAGGGTTGTCAACGATAATTCCTTTGTAAATTATTAAAAATAATAATTTTATCGGAAAGTTATCCGAAGGTGTGTTGGAAAATTGTCCAACAATTCACGTCGGAGGGGCCATAGATTATTTAGGAGAGTTACCCAACCAAATTCACCTCGAAGAGAGATTGTCTAATGTATTTATATCGGAGAGGGTTGCTTACAATTATAACAAATATTTTGTTTGGAAATGATTTTGAGTACATGGCTTAGGCATGTGTGAGGAGCCAGTGAGGACTCGAGACAAGGGAATTGGGCATGCTTAGATATTCAAATTAGGATCATGCATTTGCTTGAATGTGTTTGGTTATTAAGTACATGTGCACTTAGGTGGGAGTAGCCCATGTAGGAGATTATCACTCACGGGCATTGCTCGCCTGTCGAAAAAATTATTTCAAGTATCAGGAGTGTTAAAAACGGCGCTCATAAGGCAGCTTTTAAGAAGAAAGCGGATTTAATGGCTTTGATATTTTAGTAAACATGTATTAAAAACTCTTGAATTTTTAATATATGTTTATATTAAGAAGTGATGTAACAACTCTTGAAACTATTGTGATATAGTTGGATATATTTTGGGTGAGTATGATGGCTCATGGCTTGATGTGGCCATTTTTACTTCATTGTATGGAGTGCTCGCGATATGAGACACCACCCAGGTTTTCGCAAGTTGGCCAGTAGTGATGGGACTACGGGAAATGGGGCGTCACATGGAAGGAACGATAATAGTGAAATTAAATCAATAATGCATAACCATACTTGGGGAGTTTGTAGGCTTTGCCTCATGGTGCCTTTAAAACTATAGGTTTAAAATAGATCTTTAAAGGAAATTAAAGCCATATGGGTCTATTAGAAATATAGAGCACATTTAGTTGCTTTAAAAAGTTTAAGCAAAATAAAGGTATAGATTACTTTGAAGTACCTTTGCTCCTGTGACAGGATTTTTCCTCAATTAAGGTTTTAATTGGCATCTGATTCATAACCTAGTGATACACTAGATGAATGTTAAAGGCGCCTTTTTGAATGGGGAGCTAAAGGAAATTTATATGGATCAACTTAAGGGTGTATGTGGTTCCATGAGAGGATCAAAGGCTAATAGTTAAGTCTTTATGTGTTAAAACAAGCACCCGAACAAATAGCACCAACAATTTTATCATGTTTTGATATCTAGCCTGGATTCTCCATTAATAGCGTTGATAAATACATTTATAGCAAAGTTGAGAACAACCCAGCTGCATTATCAATTGCTTATATGTGTGATATGCTTATATTTGGGACAACCTACAGAGATTGTTATTGAGACCAAGAGTTTCCTAAAATCTAAGTTTAATATGAAAGATGTAGGAGAAGTAGAGGTGATTCTATGAATCAAAATATCTAAAACGCTTAACGGGTTTAACCTTTCTCAAGAACACTATGTTGAGAAAATTTTAGAGAGGATTTAAATATTTGATTGCATAAACTAGTGTCAAATCCTTGATCTCAACTCCTGCTAAAGAAAAATAGAGAACATAATATTGCCCAAAGTAAACTATCCCTTTCTGACTGGTATGCAAGCAGCCTAATGTACTTGGAAAATTGTACCATACTTGACATTGCCTACTAAATTGAAAGATTGAGTCAAAACACCCAAAGTCCTAATTAGGATCATTGGGTTTCTATTTGTAGAGTACTAAAGTACTTAAGAGACACCAATGACTATTGTTTGTCATTATAATGGTTCAAATGTCGCCGAAGGATTTGAGTGATGCCAGTGCGGATCTACGATTCAAATGAGATTAAGCGGAAACTAATGGAGTGCGGTTTAAACCTTGGAAAGGGTGGTTTCTTGAAAGTAAAGCCAGAAACAGGAAAGCTTGCATTACTCGGTCCATTATGAAGTAGGAGTTTATGGCAGCAGAAGTTAAGTTTTGAAGCTGGTGGCTCATAAATCTATTAGCATATATCCCTTTATGGGCCGAGACTAGCACTATCTGGTATGTCATTGTGACAGTAGCCAAACTACAATAGCTAAAGGGTAAAAGTAAAATGTTTAATGGGGAAGGAAGCAGAGGCATATCGCCTAGGCACGATATTGTCGCGATACCTATGAACAAGAGGTTATATCCTTGGATTTTGTGAGGTCAAAGTTGAATTTGCCTAATCCTCTTACTAAACCACTAAATAGAAAACTAGTGGAACAAACATCGAGGGGGATGGAGCTTTTGCCTATTATAGAAGTCAAAAGTTATGGTAACCCAACCTACTAAAATGGAGATCCCATTAAGTGGGTTCATATGGGTAATAACAAGTCATTTGTTGACTGTAAGCTACTCTATCATTTATATTTATTGAGAGTTCATCCCTATAGTGTAGATAAAAACATTTTGCATTGATTAAGAGTTAGTAACTTTATAATAATCTATCTTCATATGAATGGTGTGTTTAATGCGAGCACACTTGATGGGGTTCGCATGAGAGTGGAAGTGGAAGTTAGCTCCCTATGAGAACATAGGCATATTCTCTAAAGCTATCATGGATATCTGGCTGGCCGTGGTGCCAATACGTAAAGTACAACTCGTAATTGAGAAATCAATGTGGATGATAGGTTCTTTGAGTCACACAAAGAAGCATTGGTTCATAGAATTTACAATCCACCATGTTTTGTGATTCAATACTTATTTATCCTAAAACTGGTTCATAGCCTATAGGCACCAAATGTCATGCATTGGATTCTAGTATTCCTCGTTCCTCATTTTCTTCTTCTTCCTCACACTTATACTCATAAGAGGGGATTGTTGGAAGAAGTATAAGTGCTATCCAGAAAAAAAAAAATACTATTCCTCAATAACCAATTTGACTTGGCTAAGTCTTTTGACCAAGTCTATTGTGTTGTTTTTCAAAGATATTTTTATTAATTAAAAAATCAATTGGATATTATATCTCATCTCTAGCAAGTTCAAATTAATTTCAAATAAAAATTGTTTTGATTCATTTATATCTCTTCTTACCGACGAAATCTAAGAGATTAAACCTTTCTTTTGTTTTAAATTTTTTTATCGGGTCCAATTAAGATAGTCTTCCTTTTAAATAGCTCTAACCGAATCACTTGAGAATCCTCATGACTTTTCCTTTCAATTGAATGAAGTATGGAGTCTTATGGATGAAAATATTGTACCTAATATGATCAGTACCAGAAATATCTTTGGAGAGAGATCCGTTGAAGGCCACATAAACGGTGTCCTCCCCTCTTTATAGTTTACTCCTTGCTGAATCTCTCAAGCTCTCAAAGCTTTCTTTCCCTCACTCAAGTGCTACAATCACCCTTTCTTTCTCAAGTGCCTCAAGCACATTCTCTCTCAAGTGCTTCAAGCTCACACACTCTCTTTCTCTTGCTCAAGTACTTTTATACTAAGCACAATTTTCGAGGAATATTTTAATATTTGAGTTGTACTGCATCTTACTAAGGGAGTACACCCGATGTAAGATTTGGTTGTTGAATCCTAAAGGTAGAATGTCGGTTCCCTTTTGCACCAAGGTTACAAACCGGATGAGGGCGAATCTACTTTAAGAAAAGTGCAACCGCACGCCTCAGTCATCCAACTAGATAAGTTCATCATGACCTCTTATTCCTTATTTGTTTGTTTTGAGGCGAAGTCAAATTCACTAACCACTTTCTTAAAAACCTTGTAATAGTGGTATCAGAGCCTAAGACAGTAAGTGGTAACTTATTAATACATGTTTAGGAAAGACCTCTTAATAAAGCAATAAGAGCTTAAGATAAATGAGATATAACATACCATTATGAACCTTTCACTTATTTAAGAACTTTTTTGATGTACTTAACACATTATCTCTCACTAATGCCTTGATTTCTGTTCACCCAAAAGATCAAATTAGAACCAACAGGCTACAGAAATTAGTTCAGCTGCAAGTCTGCCTCTGCTTACAAAATAATGTTCAAATTTTTGTTGTATACTCCTAAAGTTGTAAGTGGCTGTGAGAATGGGTATACTGCACTGCAGATACTACAGTTAATCATGGACAGCACCGTACAGACCTACATAAAACCACAACAAGACAAAAGCTACATTCTAGGTTTACACATGAATATCTAATGCTTTGACTTACAAAAATGCCGCCACTCTCGTAAAATATGAGTTGAAACCGAATTTTCAAATATGGATTTCATCTTAATTAACTGGAAGATGTTTTGAGAAAACGCGCATAAACGTGGGGATGCATGTTCATCTGAATATTTAAAAAAAAAAAAAAATCGACGTAGCCAGAGTGAAGAAAAAGGGGTAAGATTAGACACGTTGAAGTTTAGGAGGAATTAAGGTCATGGAGATGATATTATTTGGCCCTTTGGCTTAAAAATCTGCCTGCATGCAGCCAGGATTGTGGGCAGTAGATGGTGTAAGGAAGAGCGAGTGAAATACTTCAGCTGAGGCAAAGCATGTAGTATCGTGATCTCCAAGATGTGTTCAATTATTGGAGATTGATCCAGATGAATGAATCGTTCAGGAGTGCATGAGTGAGCGTAACTGGAACAGCATGTCTACTCTAATGTCTCTTCCTATTTGAGTCTAATCCCTTCGATTCCAGTGGAAACGATGTCCGACTCCTCTATCTCCTCCCCTACTCTCTATTATTTATTTCTCTAGGGAACCCAATAAACAGAGGCAAATTCAGATCTAGCAGCTGGTACCTGAAATAACCTCGGAACTAATCTCAGACTGAATCATATTGCGTGCAATGCTGATAATAGTAGTAGTATTCAGGGGCAAAAAACATTTCCTTGGGAGGTCAGTGGAGTGGAAGTCAGAATTAAACCCATCTAACTAAATGTACGACAAATTCGTACGGTAATAAATAGTCAACTCATACTCCAAACTTCATGCATCGATCTATTACGTTGGAAGGACAAATTAAAATCATATATATCCCAATCACCAAAGGAAAAAGAAGGAGCAAGGTTGGAAGATCCCAAAGTCTTGATCAATCTTGAAGAATGTCGCTCTAGTCGTTTAGTTACATATAGTAGGTACATGCATATCCTAGATTGGCTTGTAAGTTTATGATCCTAGAACCAATTCAATTGGTTAGTTACTAATTGAATTCTGATCTTATGAAAAAGACAATTTTCTAATTGGTTGAAAACTCTTAAAGACAAGAAATGTCTGGTATGCCTAAAGTAGTTTACTAAGAATGAAGGATGCTCCAATTCCAAATACCGACGCTAAAGTAGCATGTATGAATTGCTGAAGCCCTAACGAATGAAACCATATATAATACGAGTAACGACAAAATTAAAGGATGGATTAACTTCGCCGCATTTACACGTATGTGAGACTTCATTTTCAAGTAGAAGATCACAGGTAACGACAGTAACCAGAAATTTATCAAAACTCCAGCTAGTCCCCGCTGGACGATCAGTAGCCGCGTTATCCAAAAGTAGCAGGATTTCTGGAAGTTAGGAACGAGAAAAACCCCTAAGATTCAGAAGTTTCTCTCGCTTATATATATATACTCCTTCCTTCCTCAGCAAAGACTGAAACCACTGATCGCTCACTGGCCTCTTATGTCAGTACTATGTAACGTTAGGAAATCCATCTTGTCCCTCAGCCACTGTGTGAATAAATAACTTCCATTCTGATACTGATCCCACTCATCTCATCGCCTTTAGAATTTGAAATGCAAGAACAAGTTCTGTCCAAAATTTAGCTACGGAAGAACAAAAAAAAATCGAAAATGTAAATTCAAATATTGATTTAAAGCCCCAAACCAACAACCCCACCCCCTTCAGAGTGACTGAATCAGATTTGCTGCATAGTTGAGATGATGAGCTTCTTTGAGTACTGTGTGTTTTAAAAATAAAGTGAGATTATTGCCTGGGTTGGGTGGGTTCACATCTACTCTAGTCAACCAAGAGAAGGTATTTAGTTAGGATGCGAGAGGATCTAAGCCCTCTTTGGACCCAGGAATGGAAGTGAAGAAACATATCATTTACGTAGCTTTGAAGAGAGAGAACTCATTTTGCCGTTTTAGCTCTCTTTCTCTACTCTCTCTCTGCATCTGATACATCTTCAAGTCATATGTTTTGTTTTAATTCAAATTTGACATAAGAATAAATGAGAAAACAGGGACCTGGCATACATGACATGATACAACTACTTTAAGTTTAAATACTTAAAAGCATTCATTCTCTTCTCATTGCTCTTCATAATGCTACTTTATACATACAGTGATCTGTAATCACACTCTTAGGACCACACCTTAAAAAAAATAAAATACAGCTTAAAAATAAGTCAAAAATATTTGTTTAATAGAAATGTATTATTTTCTTTACTTTTCTTCTACTCCTTTAAAAACTTGGAAAAGTAATAAGAAATGAAAGTTCTCGTATGGAACCTAAAAGTAAAAATAATAATTAAGAAAACAAGAGAATAAAGAAAAGTTCTAAAATAGCACAAATACGTACATTTCCAAATTCATAGAAAGCTTTTCTTTAGCTATTTCCTCCGTATCATTAATATAAGTACTTTTAAAAAAAAAAAAAGCCAATTTTATAAGTATTTTATTCATATAATTTTTTTAATGAACCAGTTTAAAATTTGTCCTTTTCTCTACCTTACATACCTCCTGAGTTCTAAATTAACGGTAAGTGTAAACAAGGAATTATTTATTCATTTACAAATTTCTTTTCATAATTCCCAAGTTACTATTAGCACAGCTTGATCATTACCTGTTCCTCATCTAAATTCCAATTGTTACATGGTAGAGTATTATTAACTAAGCTCTTTTGGACGTCATTTCATATGCAAAGATACGCTTCCCTTTCATCTCAAGCTTGTACTCATATCTTAGAAACCATTGATCAGAGACAGTACTCACAACAACAAGTTACTAGAAATTTAAATATATGAATGAAAAACCAAGAAAGAACACACAAACGTAGCAATGAATATCAGACTACCCAGTTTAATTGAACAGTCGAATCTCAAAAACCTATTTAAATAACACCACCATTAACTTGCTTCCAAAACCGATTGCAATCAAATCAATAATTTAGGTATGGAAGCATCAACTACCCACATTGGCGCAACATTCCGCAAAATTGACAAAGTGTTGTACCATGCCTACAAACACTGAAATTTGAGTTGAAAATGGCAGGACAACAGACTAATGAAGGCTAACCTACAATATCAGTAGGGTATGGTACAAGCTCAAATTTATCCGCACTATGTTCTCAAACAATGTCATGTTATATCAAGAAACTGCCCGCAAAACAAAGGAAAAAGCCTACACACATGTCCACCAACAAGCTTAGCAACTTTATATGCTTTTCATGTGTGTTCTGTAATGCACGATTCTTCCAAAGAAACTGCCCTCAAAACCCAAAATTAAAAGAAAAGGAAAAGGAAAACAGAGAAGAAAACCAATGTGTCCCATCCAAAGCTACTTCATTTTTTTCTAGGGGTGAAACAGGGAAGGAAAGAAAAAAGAGCAAAAGCTTTACAAGAGTGATTAGCAAAGAAAATGTAATCAGAATCAGTCTCTTTGCGTCTTTTTAGAGAGGAGGAGGTGGAGGAGGAGAGAAAGAGGAGATAAAGAGGCCAAAGCCCTTAAACAGCCGCTGCACAATTTATGCAATTACAGACACCCACTAACACAACACTCCAACACGGAACAAAGAAGGAGAAAAAAGATTGAAAAAGCTAATGAGAGGAACATAAGTGACTAATATATCTAGAAACCCTACTCTCAGTTTCAAATCCAACGCAACAGGAACCGCAGGCTTCACCTTTGGCGGCCGTCCCCTGGGCCTTGGTGTCCCAGTCGCCGGGGCTGGAGAAGACGGAGCTCCCACCTTGGCCTTCTTCGGAGGGCGTCCACGTGGCTTTCCACTTCCTGTGGAAGCCTTCTTCGGGGGAGGAGGTGGAGCAAAGGGATCTCTCGGCTTTGGCGGACGGCCCCTTGGTCTTGGTGGCGAGAGAACGGTTCCTGGAGGGAGAGGAACCTTGGGCTTCGGAGGACGGCCGCGGCCCCTCCGCGGTGGCGCGTTAGGGTCGGGCTTCATGTAGTTGTTCTTGGCCATGACGAGGTCGCCGCCCTGTTTCATCTTGTTGGTGGACGCGCCGGCAGAGTGGGTGAGCGCCGGCAGATCTCCGTACGTCGACTCGACCCTTGCCCCGGAGATGGGCGACTTGTTGGGTGCGGACGTTCTTGTCGTTCAGAGCCTCGATCGCCGCGCAAATCATCTGAAATCAACACAAAACATAAAATCAGCGAAGCTGACGGAATCTACAGCCTGGATTTTCCCCGAAACTCGAAACCCACGATTAGATGTGAAGAAAAATGAAACCATTTACCTCTGGGTACTGGGGAATAGAAGAAGGAGGTTGTGCTGGATGTTGGGCTCTTCCGCTGCCATGACGAGAGGGGAGGGGAGAGAGGCAGAAGTGATAGTTAGAGAGACAGAGAAAGAGAGAGAGAGAGAGAGGAGAGAGAGAAGAAAGAAGGAGGAACTGTAGGTGAGATGAGTGAGGAGACTCAAGAAACTGAGGCTTTAAAGGAAGGGTTTCTGAGGATCGGATCAGTGAAAAGAGAAGGGATGAGTTTTTGGGGAGGGTGAGATCGGACGGCTGGGGATTGTGTTTGGGTGAGAGATCCAGATGGTTCTCATTTCTTTTCCAAGGCATCCCTGAATAATGACGTGGATGGGGACACTGTGGGGGCTTTTTTCAAAATTTTCATGGTGCCATTTACCAAAGTGGTCCCAGCTTTATTTTTTATTCCCATATTACCCCACTATACAAAACAACCCGGCCGTGATCCCCTACGAAACCTCATAACTCTAACACGTGTCGAAAACCCATTACACCATTTCTTGTAGTCAAACCAAATCGAACAAATGATTCCCCCACTCACCCAATGAGAATTCGATACGTAAAAGGAAGTTTGCTATGAGGTTAGAGAAAGTGACGACTAAAGCCATGGCTTGGAAATGGGGATATTGGCCATCATCATGGTGTGGTAGGTCATGACTCATGTGAGAGAGAGGAGAGAGAGATCTGACAGTTTGTGATTTGAGGTGGTGCTGGGGGCTGTGGGTCAGTGCATCTCATCCGATCGTGCTATTGGGTGCAGGATAATTACATTTCAGAATTATATTGTTTGTAATAATAATGCATATGTTTCTACAATGTTATTCTCTTCTCATTATCATGGGCATAATTGTTATTGATACATTATTAAATGATGTTTCTATTATTTATATCCACTCGTAGCCACTGTTCAGTGATTCCTCCTCACCGATGACCAATCAAAACATATTTTGAGTTACATATACCGGTTCGATAAATCCATCAGCCGTTAATATATATATATATATATATGCTTCGGAGTGTGAGATCGGAGATCCTAATTCCTAATCTTGTAGACTCGTTGAACATCAAGATTGTAACTTTGTGATTTCATCTCACCTGGCATTGTATGTTTTATGTCGGATGTATTATTGGTATCTTAAGTCAATCAGTTTGACTTTATAAACTACATCATTTTCAATTTGCATCAATATGTTCTCATATATATGTATATATATATACAAAAATACATGACGTTTGGTCATCTGTATCTGGATCTGTTTGATGTATTTTTCTAGTGATTTTCAGTAGAGCATAATCATTCTTAAAATTTCACTTAAAATTTACCCCCTCCTGTTACTTTCATTTACAAATATGTTTACAAAAAATGTAATTAGAAATATGGAAATATGAACATTTTCATACTTTAGGAATTGTGTTTGGTTTCAAAATGGGTTTAGATATTTAACTAAATAAGGAAATGAAAGAATTATGTTTCAGGTGTAGTCGACACTCAAAATTTACAAAATTTCATGTGAAGAATATAAGCTTTTAGAACAAATATACCTTTGAAGCTGCTATGTTTTAAAATAAATAAATAATAAAAATTTCTTATATGACCATAACTTAGAGAGGAAAATATCAAATAAAAAATCCCCATATTTTTATTAAATTTTTCTAGGAAATTCTTTTCAATTTTAATTTTAAATAAATTATTTTCTTCACTTATTTTTAGATTCATTTCAAAATAATAATATCAATAAAAAATAATTAAAAATTACTGAACTATAGAAAATTTTTTATTTTTATCTAAAATATGGAAAATGTATTAGTTTAATAAATTTTTTAGCTTACCATTAATATTTAATTATATCAATGATCAAGATTATTTTAGGATTTCTTATAAATGTTTTTAGGATTTCGTTATTTAGACAAGATTTTAACGAATTTTACTATCTTACTATTGCAGTATCTAATTTTTTAGATTTACGTTTCTATCAAATTCTTGTTTACATGTCACTAGTTTCAAATTTTCTTCAAACACATTTTGTAAAACTTTTTCAATTTGTACTTTTTATCAAACTTTTAATTTTTGTAAATACTATTCAATATTCTTTGACAATTCATTTGTTTCTATCTACATCTTTACTATTCATTGCTTTTTACTGATTTATATTTTATATCAATATTAGTTTTAGTCTTATCTCAAGATTCTAAAGCTTTTATATTAGTTAATAAATCTAATTGTCTATCAAATTCTTCACAATCAGATTCTTCCATATGATATTAGACTATGATTTTTGTTAGATTTATAATTGTTTTTATGATGTTCATTTTAAATTCTTCTATTTTTGTTTTTCGGTTAGATCTATCACGTTTATGTTACTAACAAACTTTTTATAGCATAACTCATGTTATTCATCACTAAGCAATATTTATATCAAGAATTGTTCTAGATCCATAAACTTCAATATATATCTAAATCCTTGGATAATTTATTTTAAAATAAAATAATATTATTTTTTCTAATCTCTTTGAATTTTTTATTATTTCTTCTATTTCTTTAAACAAAATAAATTTCAGCTTTATTATCTTATTATTATATGATTCTTAGTTTTATTTTATCAAAACCTAGGGCTTTGATCTGGAGTGTCAGTAGAAATTCTATATCAATAGAGGGTGGTAACCAACGGAACATCACAAATAACTCAAAAAGATATGAAATTTATAAAACTAGAGAATACTTATATACAGATAAGAGTTTAAATAGTAAAAGTTAACACTATCTCCTCAGTTACCTGTTATATGTAGCAATCCAGTGACCTTCGCATCTTACTAACAACAAATCCCCTCTTCCCTAACGTCACTCCTGGGCAGAGTGCTTATGATAAGTCGGTGTAGAAGACCTTTACATTTATATAAATCAGGCACGTAGAAAAGTATGCAGGGAGCTTGACTTTTATTTCGTAAAGAAACGTTCTCTTATCTTACATATAAGACACTCTAAGGAAGCTCAAAACTCTGTCTGAAGGAATTATAGATACAAAGATGAATATAGTTTTTATGATGCCCTTCTAAGCCCCGAAACATTCTCAATTCTCCAGATGAAACTTCTCTTGTTATTGGATTCTTCTTATCTTTGCAAGCGTGTCATTTAGCTTTTGTTTTTGAGTCATACAGGTGTTCTTCTTATCTTCTGTCTTCTTTGTAACATGCAAAACTTTTCTTATCTTCTGTCTTTTCATTTGTCATTTATCTTTAAAAAAGTTAACACTTTCTTGACGGTTTCCATCACCTATTGTTATAGTTATCTTCTTTTTTTTATTGTTCCTCCAACTGTCTCTGAGATATATATCTTCGAATAGTTGATTACAATTATAGTGGTTGGCATTTATTGTCGGACCACTTAGCTGTCATTCCACATTTACTAGTGACGAGGCAGTCATGTCGAACCACTTGGAAAAGTAAGATGCATTTCTTCTGAAATTCTCAGAAGCTTACATTATCATTTATCTGTTTCAAGAACCCTTTATGGCTTCATTTTGTCATGCTTGGTATTAATAATAGTGATCCTGGCTCATTGATTTTTACATTGTCATTATTTGTCCTCTGGCTTTTCCATCGCCTAAGACTATCATCTAGTTGTTTGTTACAAAGTGAACTAAGCAATTCTTTTTTCTCAGATCTATCATTCTTCCAATCTTTGCTTTTTATTCTGATATTATAATTGTCTTTCTCCATTGTAAACATAATATCGCATTTTTTGGTTAGAATCGTTTATTTGAAATCTTGATTAACATTCTTATTTATTGTAATAAGATTATAGGCTTTGATGCATATTCTACTGTCTTTATTATATTCTGGACTTATGGTAAAGAATTTTATGTAGAAACTTTGATGACCTGTCATATTACATAATTGGATTATGAGGGTGTCATTAAGTATTTCATCTGTTAGGAACCCAAATAAGAATCCGGTCAATAAATGTCGAATCCATGGCATCTTGAACAAATAAAGGAGTTGATCTTTTTGTTATTATTATTAACTAGGTAGAATGAACTCGATATGAGGTTTGGTAATACCCATTATGAGTAGGGTTACATTTATAAATGGAGATTTGGAGAAAGTCAAAATACTTTCTTTCCATGTCAGACAAGATAAATGATGAAGTATTTATAATGATGTTTTATATTTTCTCTGGAAAAGAATATCGTCGAAATTTTACTCCTTTAGAGATGAGTTTGTCTTTGAGGTATTATTGCTCGCCGAGAGATATTTGTCTTTTACAAGACTGTTATCTTTAAGGCTTTTATCATTTTGAATGATAGGCGTTTAGATCTGTACGAGATATTTTTGTACTTAGAGCGATGATATATCTCATGTCTAATGTTATCGGCGATTAACATTTACTTGGCTTTAAATGGGATGGCGCCTCTGGCCTCACGCTATTGATGTTTTTAGTCTACGGGGGGCGAGGAAGCAATCATCTGTCCTCGATACCATTTCTCTAATTTCAAAAACATTTTCAAGGGAAGTTTTGTAAACATTAGTTTAGGCCTTACTCTCATTGATATCTTTTTGTAAATTTATTACTTTTTTCAGTTAAATGAGGGCATTATAATTTTACGAGACCATGTTCATTCCTTTAGCATATCGATGGTGATACCCACGTAATTCTGGATGTTATTCAACATTCACGCTCAAGAAATCTACAAAAAAATTGTAATTTTCTTTTATATGTGCAATCTTAAAAAAGTATAATAACTCTGAAGAGTTTGTCATCTAATTGATCTTCTAGCATGTACTCCTTTTCCTGTGTTATTTTTTATAAATCCTGCAACTTGAGTATTATCAGTTTCTATGATAAAGGGTTTAGGTAATAAGAATACCTCAAATTTATCAATTCCTTTTATTATTACAAGTAACTCTTTTTCATTAATATCATAGTGTCGGTCATTAAAGATTATACTTGTATAACGACATATTTCTCCTAAATCTGTTTTCAAAATTATTGCCCAGTACTTATCTGAAGCATCTATTTGTAATATTAAATTGTCATTTTCATTTGGCAATCTTAATTTAGGTAAATCTGAACATATGTATTTTAATTTTTTGACTATCATGGCATGTTTAAACCATCTGTTTGGTTTTCTTTGCTCAACATAATTCTGTATTTCTTTAGATAAGTCTTTTATGAAATCAGAGGAGTAATTTAAACATCCTAAAGTATGTATCATTTCTTTAGTTTTTAATTCATCAGGGAAATCTTTTATTTTTCTGGCTATATGTGATGTAATTTTATGCCTTTAGAATCTATTAGTATTCTGAAATTATTTCTTTTCTTGATTTCAACTTTCTTTTCTAAAAGAACTATACCATGTTCTTTATAAAGTGTTATGAAAATATTTAAATGTTTTTCATGATCTTTCTCATTATCAGAGTAGATTAACATATCATCAATGTATACTATTATAAAAGATGAATAATCAGATAATATTTTATCCATTTTTCTCTGGAAAACTTGAGGAGCATTTTTTAATCCAAAAAGTATTACTATCTACATAATGGCCTCTAGGTGTACTAAAAGTTGTAATAGGTATCTTTGTCATTATCCATTTTTGCTCTGCAAGAATCCTGATTCCTGATCAAATTTGTTGTAATAGTTTTTCGCTTTCTTTGGATTTATTAATATTTTCTTATTTGGGATAATATCCATCAAATTTAGTATTCTAATTTACTTCATTGTAATTTATCCACCATTCTTGTTTTTCTCTTTTTATCTTACTATCGTGCCTTACCATATGGGGGCCGCTATGTGGACTTTTACTTTCTCTTATTAGATTCATTTGCATTAATTCATTAATTTGTATTTTAAAGTCTTCTATATCCTCTTGTGAATATATCATTAGTTTGACTATAATGACCTTATCAAGATCTATCATTTCTAATTTACAGTAGATTTTTTTTTCCCAATATTTTAAAGGGTTGTTACTAAAATTTTCTTTCAATTTCTCACATGTGTCATGTACTGTTACTTTATAAAGAATATATGTATTTATTTTTGTAATTTCTCAATTTTACGGCTTTTTGATCATAATTTATCCTAAAAGGCTTTTATATTCTAGAATGCTGTATCCGGTGGTTACAAGTATTTTAAATATTATAGTATAAATTGTTTGTTGATATATTGAGAATTGTTGTAAAAAGTTTTTTCGTAATATAATATCGCATTCTATATTGTCATATTGGTAGACTTTCCTATTTTATTGTTTATTTTTGGATCCATTATTTCCCATTGTCTTTGTTTACGTAATCTCTTCTTTATTTACGATCAGTGTCTACTAATCCACATGTATATAACTTAGTTTTACGGAATATTTACCACATTATAAATACCATAGTAAAATGTAATTTCTTTCATTTTTGTCTTTCTAGGAAAATACATATATCTTCACTATATATTTATATTCCTTTTTTTGTAATCTTATATTTATCTAGTCTATCTAGGAAACTATTTCCTAAGAGAATATCATAGTATCCATTTCCTTGCATTCTGTTATCTTTATAACAATCTACCAAAAGGTTATTCTTTATGTCTTATAGGTATTTACGCCTTTAAATTACATTCTAATGTTTGACCATCATAATTTTATAAGCATATGGGTTTATTATGCTTCCCTATTATTTCACATTTATCGGCCTGTGGATATGGTTACCTTCTTTTGTATCTATTAAAATTTTTGTTTCTTTAACTTCTCTTTCCATTATAATAGACATTCCTTTTATTAGAAAAGGTAGATGTACATCTTCTCTTATTCTTTGAAACTTCTTCTTCTTGTATTATTTTGCTATTATTTCCTATCAAAAAATTTTTCTCTAAATATGGGTAAATCAATTCTTTGTATACAATCTTCTTGGGGAATATCATCACTAGAGACTTAAAATGTAATTTGCTAGAATTTCTATTATATCTAACTTTTGAGAGTTCTATTATCTGACGATTCCTCACAAATTTATCACTAATTTTTATAAATGGCGTATCTTGGTAAATCCTTCCATAGTTTGAGTTTGATAGTGTGTATAAAGCACTATAATACATTGTCATTACATTATTACCTTCTTTCATAAAATCATTCCTTAAAATTTGAAATACAAGCTTGTTCTTATCAAAATCTTTATCTCCCTAAATTAATATTATATTTGGAGTAACATGAACAATTAATTTCGTATATGCTAAATTT